>PKMM01005126.1:0-15557 GCA_002933915.1 Eutrema heterophyllum | reverse complement strand
ATTATTATATTTATAAAACTATATAAGAAACATTGTTAAAAACCACCCGAAGAAGAAAATAACTTAAATAAAAGAGGCCCATGTGTGTTCCAGTTTGTTCCATGATATATATGGAAGTTTTTCTTCACTAATAATTAACTTTTATAATAGTATAAAATATCTTAGACTGAATTGAACCTTTTTTTCTGGTCGATAAGAGCAAATTTGGTTTTAAGTTATTCTGTTTCTCTTTTGCAGCATTCAATTAACTCAGCGAGAAGAAAAGGAGAGAGACAAGAGTTTTTAAGAAAAGGAGAGTTGTAACAGTTTTTCAGCATTTGATTTTTCAAAGAAGACAAAAAGCAAACGTTTAAATTTGTGACAATATTGACAAAAATGTTGTGCTCATCAATGTTTAGAACATTTAAAGCTCTATTTAAAAAATTAAATATATCTCATCTTGTAAGAATACTAAGATATCTCAATATTAATAATTTAATAGAATTTAGTTTTATAATTAAATTTTAAATTAAAAAACAAAATTAAACTAATCAAAAACAATACGTGTGAGGATAAGAGAGTGCACTCTCTCTCTTCTCTTTTTTTTTTTTTTTTTTTAATGGTGCTCTAATGTTTTGGAGAGAAGAGACATTGGTTTTGACATTAAACGGTGCTAAAAAAACCAAATAAATACACATTTATAATTGATCAAATGAAAATATAAAAACCGGAGAAAATAGAAGTCCCCTCGTGCCGCTACTATCTAAAGGTTTGGTACAAAAGTTTGTGCCCACGCGCCATACGTTCGAACTTGAGTGGTGAGACCAAGCGGTGGTTTTTTATTTTAAAAATTATAAAATTTCCAATAATCAACTTTCTATTTCCTATGTGCAATCTCACTTTTACAAAAGTAAAAGTTTCCTCGGTCGGTTTTAAATTTATCTGGCCAAAAGACTCGAAAAACTTGCTTGCACTTTCCTATTGAAGTGGAAGAGGCAGATTATGGATAACCTGGAATAATTACTTTAACATAATTACATAGAAAAACATGTGTTGTGAGATTTTTTTTTTCTTTTTTTCGGTACCATATATAGAAAAAAAAACTAATTTCTGATGAGATTTAAGATTTTTAAAATTTTGTTATAGCTCTACAAACATTGTTTTATTATTGTTAGTATTTATTTGTTTATTTATTTGCTGGTTGGATTTGGTAGATCATTAGGATTGTTTTCAGCATATTTACAAATTTCCAGTTTTTTATTTATTTATATGTCGAACTCCCAAAAATTTATATAGGTGCATCTTTACCGACTCACGTCAAAATTTATGTGCACCACTATTTTATTCTTTAAATCATGTTACTAAATAATTTAATTTAAGTTATTTTTGTAAAAATTCTCATGCCTACGTGTGATGTGGGCGGGATCACCTAGTTTATTATTAGAGCCTTAGAGGTGTATATATCAATAACCATTTATGTGTTTTTGTAAACAAAAAATATATGTCGTATAATTTATGTATAAATATTGGGAGATCGGTAAGGTCGATTCTAATTCTAGATCTTTTTAGATGATTTTTATAATTTCGATATAATCGATTTCACCGATCTCTCAATAATAAATGTTAACATATAAAATACATCAGTCTATTGTCCAACTACCATATAGCATATTTCACAACATTGGATGAATTCTATTGAAAATCGTATTTGGAATATGAATTCTCTAGCAATCTTCACGAGAATTAGTGAACAGAACAACTTTGTGAAAGGTGCGAAAAGAAGCAAACACATGTCGAATACAAGAGGAGGCAGTGGAAGTAGAAGCCTATGGCGAATGTCTTAAAGGGAAGCAAATCGGTGACGGATCCTGGAGATAGAAAATATATAAAAATCCGAAAAATTCTAATGAGAAACAGCTGGTTTTGGAGATTGAAAGTTGGTTGTTTTTATTAATTTACTGAGTATAAATATAAAATTCGAACTATTTTAGATAAAGTTAAAAAAAACATAACTAGTATAAGAATCTATTTAATTTCTTGTAGATGTCAGTTTCGATTCCTTTGGCGCTTTATGTGAAAAATTAAATACAAGTCAAAAGCTCGAAACGGAAAAATCTGCGCTAATTGGATTGATAGTTTTGTTCTAATCTTCTTAAGATATGAGAAAGTTAATTTTCTCCAGTGAATCTGAGTTCAGTAGTAGGCTAAAGGTTCTCAATATTTGTTATCATTCAATTAAATACTCCGTTCATTTTACAAAAAGTGACACTTAAACGCATTTCACATCTAATAAATAGAAAAATCGCATTTTAAATATTCAAAGATGAAAAAAGTAGCATTTTAAACCTTGAAAATTTTACACTAATAGTTTAAACTTTCAAAGTAACGAAACTAACACATTAAACCTTCAATATGATAACTTTGTTCGCTCCGCACGTAACGGAACGGAAATGTTAACTCCGTTCAATTTAATAAAACGTATTGATTATTTAATTATATTTAAAATAACAAAAAAAATTTAAGTAAATGGGTAAGGTATGTTCCCCGACAAACAAAAACACAACAATTGAAATCCCCAAATAGATTTGGGATTTAGGGTTCTTGAAAACCCAGAAAATCGAAGGAAGAAGAAAACAATTCTAGAGCTTGTAGTCATTAAGGGGAAGAAGAGTGTGTGTAATTTGAGAAAGAATGAGAGAGCTGATCTCGTTGACGGCGATTACCTATTCACTCCGGCCGGTGACGTTCACCGAGTCAAGTATCACGAAGACACTGAGTTCTTCATCACCTGGGATGGCTATTGGGACATCTTCCTTGACACTGCAAAGAAAACCATCGAAGATGAAAAAGCTTCTAGAAGCTGATGGTGAAGAATCTTTGCCTCTTTTGTGTTCTTCAATGTGTAAACTTTGCCTTCTCTGTTCTTTCGAATGTTATATGCTTTGTGAATAAATCTTGTGAAACCGATGTAAGTTGTAAGAATCTTTGATTTCAAAAGATTGTTGTGATAATACAAATGCCTTCTCTTATGAACACTATAAAAGTTTTCTACACATGCTTCTTCTTGTACCATGAGAACTACTTTCAAACATTTTCCATCATTAGTCAAGACTTGGCTCATCAGAAACTGCAGTTGCAGAGGCACCATCTATAGAAGAAGAAAGCTTCTTGTTTAGCTCTGCGAGTTTTTCACCGGCGTCATAGATGTATGACGAAGCTTTCGAATGTCATTTTTCGAGAAGATCAAGCCCTGAAGCTTTGAGGGAAGCGTAGGAGAGAAGAGAATGGCGAATGAAGCGGTCAAGTTTGTATGGGAAGGAGCAATTCCTCTGCAGATTCATCTCCACAAATCCGAAGTTGCTTCTCACCCTGCTCCTCCTCCTGCTCTTGTTAAAAAAAACGGAAGACAAGACTGCACACACCGCTTCATAGAAACAGAGCCACGTTTCTTCTTGCTTTTCAAAGGGAAACACCCCAAAACCATCTTTTCAATCCTCTTAAATCTGTTTGTGATTACCACTTTGATTCTCCGAAAACGTGACATATGCTAATGACCAGAACAAATATATATACATAAACTCGAGCCTTCGAATGCATATAACTCAGAATAACGCACGCAAAGGGCGCCGAAACTCGAAGCTTAGGCTCACAATTTCATCTGAAAATGATTCAAAACACAAACTTTTAGCAGCAGAAACAACGATACACACATAGAGACGTGGTTTTTAGAAAACCCAGATCCGTTTATGCATGTGTTAGATCAATGGCCATAGAAAATGTTCAAGAAAAAATGATGTTCAAATTTCTGTAGAATTGGGTTAAATCTGAGCTAAAACGTATTAACATTAACGACAACGCACAAAAAGTCCAGTGCGATTTTGACAACTGATGACCAGGTGACTTCTAGACTCCGTGACGATGGAAACAACTCGGTGACCTGAACAAAGATTTGAGAATCATCAAGCATTCAATTTGGCAAAAAGTTTGGAGAATTTAACCATGATCTTATACCCCGAAATCGCAAACCCATAAATCGAAAATCGAAAATCGAAAACCCATAACTTCGAAATCGAAAATCAGAACATAAAATCGCAAACCCCAGAAATCGAACATTAAGGAAGAAATTGAACAACATAAGGAGAAAGAAAACATCCTTACCCCCATTTCGACTCCAATGCATTCGACTCCCTTCGAATTCCTGGTTTTCAAGAACCCTAAATCCCAAATCGATTTGTGTTTTTGTTTGTCGGGGAAGAGACGTTACCCATTTACTTATTTTCTTTTGTTATTTTAAATATAATTAAATAATCAACATGTTTTTATTAAATTGAACGGAGTTAACATTTCTGTTAACGGTAACATTTCTGTTAACGGAGTTAACTGTTCCGTTATGTTTTATGGCGGGGCGAACATAGTTACCACATTGAAGGTTTAATGTGTTAGTTTCGTTACTTTAAATGTTTAAAGTGTTAGTGTAAAACTCTCGAAGTTTAAAATGCTACATTTTTCATCCCTGAATGTTTAAAATGCGATTTTTCCTATAATAAACTCTGAAAACATACAAACATGTCCTTATTTAATATGCCATTAACTAAATGTAAATGAATTAAACAAAAAAATTATTGATTTTGAATAAGGGGTAAATCAGGAATTGAGTGTGAAAAGTCACATTAAAAACGTAGAATGATATTTTTGTTTTTAAACGAAAACTAAGTCTAAAACGACACTTTTAATGAAACATATGAAATATCAAAATTTGAAAGTATTGTATTTGTATCTCTCTTCAATAAAAAAAATTAAATGCCACTACGCCAAATGAAGATATCTAATTTATTATATGATGTTTTATATTGGCGTTGTTGATTTGTAACCATTCTATTGAATAGTATGATAAATGTATTTAATAATTTTCTAGACATTTCATCAAACATAAAATGTCTATGTTCTATATTTTGATTAATAAATGGAGAAAAACATAAGAATCTAAATTTAAACATCATAGAACAACCATTGATCACTCTAGTCTACCAAACTCATAATCCATATAAAAGACTAATCACACATAACTAAAACAAAAATAAACTAAAAACAAAATAAAAAGAGATAAGATAGTGGAGATTAGAGATATTAGTCAAAATGATGAAAGATCTAAATACAAACTCATAGTCTCATAGACTCATACCCAAAGTTGTAGATACTTCAGATTTGTTCGGTCCCGCCTCAGCGTTTCCAAGCTTCTGTTGCAGATCGGGCGTAGTGACAACGTCGGCTACATCCTAGTCGGCAAATTTTGTTGGGTCAGTCGGATTGACTTTCGCAACTTTAATTTCAGATTTAGGTTAGGCTTGGATTTTGTCAAGTTCATATCTATAGAGGTTATGGCCAAACCCATGTCGAGGACTGCGGTTGAGCATTGGTTGGAGGTGACAGGATTTCAGCAACCAGAGAAGAAGACTGCTGATCAGAGACGCCGACGAAGATTTATCCCAAACAGAGGCAGCTGACTTCGACGAAGGAGAGACCCGAGAAGGGGAATTCCTTTTGGGAGGTTTTATCTTCCCCATTAGGTGGGGAGGGCCTGAAGAGAAGGGCGGTGGAGGGTTCCAACGCCGTGATTGACGCCGGAGAATAGCTGAAAACAAACTCACTTTTCGCTCTTTTGAGAGAGAAAAAAGTCAAATAGCTAAAAACCGTGTTTTAATGTGTTTACAAATATTTAAATAACAATAGAATATATAGTGGGTTAACGTGGTCTCCATTCAAATCTTCAAACTTGTAAAAAACTGATATGTATTGTAATACTTGAGGTTGATGCAGCAAATCATCATAAAACATTTCTGGATTTTCCTGCATTTTTTTTTGTCAAAAGGTTTTCATTAATTAAAGAAGATAAACAATTACAAAAAATAAACCGAACAAAGAACAACGGAAAAAGAAACGGATTCAAAAGGAGGAAAAACAACCAATGAATAGAACCATCAAAGGATACGAACACACAAACGAAACCCCTGAAAGCAAACCCACCCGCAGGTCTCCTACGAAACCATCCCGAACAAAGAGCTGACAGAAAGAAGCCTGTAAAGTCCGAGCTGCCACCGCCGACAAACCACATACAGAAACCTCCACAACGAGAAACTCCTCCAAGATTGGCTCCGCAGTCATATAACAGTCACCTCACCGGATCATGAAAAACGCCGTTCAGCCTAATCCTGAGTCTTAAAAACACCGATGCTCCACCACAAGAACTCCTCAAAGATTAGCTCTGCAGTCCTATAGCAGTCACCTCTCCGGATCATGTAAACACCGATTTGCATCCTTTGAAACCTCACTAACGCCACCACAGACACCACATACAGAGATACGAGGAAGACGGTGGAGAGAAAGTCGACCACACGAGAAGACCAGTCCTCCCACCACCGCGACCACATCGACGCCGCTGAGGTCCCGCCACCATCGACCGAGGAACCGCCGTCGAGAAACCGCCCACGAAGCCGTACACCAAGCCGACAAACCAGATCGCCAATCACGAAAAGAGGTTAGATCTAGGCATAGCCGCCGCTACAAAGAAAGAAACAAGATCGAAGAAGGAAAGAGAAAGCTAAAACCCGGGTGAGATGCTGTCCTCGACAAATCAAGAGGGAAAAAGCAATTAATTTCCAAAATTCATGAGAGATAACCGCATCTACAAAGCTTGCCAAAAGCCGAAGTAGAGGAAGCCACTGGGAATACTGATATATCATGGTTTTTACCCGTTTTTAACCATGATATAGGTCTTATTTATAGAGTATTTCTAGTATTTTTGGAGTCTTTTTGAGTCTTTTCAGGTTTAGGTACGTTTGGAGCTTAATGGAGATATTGAAGCATTCTGAAGCATTTTGGAGCTAAGCAAGGATCATGTAGTTGTGAAGCTCGATTTATGGTCCTTGTGTTGAGCGATACCACCTGGTGTCGGTCGATACCGACGGCATAAAGAAAGGAAACGTGACTTTTTCCTTATCTGAAGAAATTGCACTTTGGTCCAGAAGTCTTTATTATTTACAAGAAGCCCCAAAACGTGTTTTAGCTTATAATTAGGTTTTTCAGCCACTTGTTTTTGGGGGGAGCGATGATTTTATTCTTCATACTTTAAGAGAGATTGTTTTGAGGGCTTTTGTGGAGACAATTCTAAACCCCTTTGTTTCTTATTGATTTCTTTTATGCAATTCTATTCATCTATGATTTCTGTTCCATTGATCATGTCTGAGTAGTTTGCTAGTTAAGTTTAGGGTTTATCAAAGAGCTCTTCATGAATTGTTAAATTGGTTAAACTATCTAGAGATTCATCTTATTGAGTTCTTCATCTAAGTAGTTCTTAAAGCTTGTTCTAGATTAGCTACATAGAATTAAGATCATAGGTTAGTTCTCTCAGCGAAAGTTGGTTAATTAACTTGAAAGACTTAGATGAGCAATTCTGTTTAGTGCAAAGAAATTTGGCTAGGGAGAATTGTGAACAAATCAGACCTGAGCTTATTGCATGTTTAGTTGTCTAGGTTTCGCAAAGAAATTTGGTTTCTTAACTTCTTAAACATAGTAATCAGTGCAGCGAAAGTTGGTTGATTTGGTGTAGTGTTCTGAGTTCTAGAACCGTGCTTAATTAGAATCTCTACGTTCTATCCATGTGCTTTTCTTGAATCTCTGCGAAATTCTTTAAGCTTACCTTTTACCTCCATCGAATTCTCACTAGATATGTTTGCTTTGTTTTATTTCTTATTCTCATTGATTTTACTTAGCTTAATTCGAACCTATATAGTCTATTGTGTGATATTGAGTCTTTGTGGATTCGACCCCTAAGTACTACAACGACATAGCTGCTAGTACCTCTAGGGTATTACTTTTGAGCCTATCAAACACCCTACCAAGGCAAAGACGAGACCGAAGAAGCTACAACCCTGAGGCAGACGCATTCCTCACACGCCTAGAACGAAGGGAGGAGACACCTTTAGGCTCACTGCCGCCGCTGAAGCCGACAAGGTAAGCCACCGCCTCTGAAGCTCGACCAAACCACCGCAATCAACCTTAGATCTACCACCGGCGAAAAGACAAACAACTCGAAGAGGATCCGAAGAAGAAAGGAAACAACGGGGGTCCCTCCGCCGGAGATGATGAGCAACCACGCCCGCCAAAGAGGGAGATCGGAGATTTGATGTGGGTGGCGGCTAGGGTTTGAGAAGGGAGAGTGATAACACCATATTTTACATGTTTTTAGTGCTTTATTTTCATATGTTTTGATCTCACATTGTATAGTTTTGAGATGTTTTCATGCATTTAGGGTCCAATTGAGTCTCATTGCATTTTAAATGTCATAGGTTGTCTTTGCACTCTTTTTGGCTTCTTTGAGCCATTTTCAGGAGTTCTTGGAGTTAGAGGAGTGTGGGTAACCATCATGGAAGGTCAATGGGGCAAGAAAGGCAAGGAAAACATGAAGAAAACACTGATAAGTGATTTTATCAGCCATATGGCCGATAAGACGGGCCGATATAATCATAAAATGAAGTTTTCCAAGCCGTCGCTCCTGTCAATGCTCCTGTGAAGAGTTTTATCGGCCATATGGCCGATAAAGAGGACCGATAAAATGGCTCACCTAGTGTTGAAGAGTACCAGCTCCTGTGAGAGTTTGTATCGGTCACCTGGCCGATACAATGTGCCCGATAAAACCAAAGATCTAGCAAAGAACATGTTTCTTGAAGATCGACTCCTAAGGAAGCCTTCCCTTTGGATTTAGCTTTCGACCTCTTCATCAAAGTTGTCGGAAATTGAGTTAGCTTTCCAATGGAAGTGGTTTCAAGTCGTTCTAAGCTGTGAACACATGTCAACTCTGCCGCGAAGGGAATGCATCCGAGAATGAAGGCTCACTGGGAAGGTTCTATCGGCCATATGGCCGATAAACCAGGCCGATAAAATGATCAAATTGTGTTTAAGACTTTTGGCTTGACTTCGGGTCCCTCCACTTTTGTATATAATCAACACTTAGTGGTTGAGTCTCAACAACTCTCCATAGACAAAAATTAGTCATTTTTAGCTTCTTTTTACTGTTTTAAAATCTTCTTCTTCTCTCTTAACACTTTTGTTCATGAATGATTGAAGATCTACACCCTATTAGTGAAGATTTCCTTACTTTTCTTCCATCAATCTTCTTATTTTCATTATGTCTTTCTTTTGTACGGTTTATATTTGTGATTTAGCTATGTGTGAGTAGTTCTTTTAGGGTTCTTGGGTAAAGTAGATTAGGGTGATTTTAGGTTTGTTCTTGATGTTTAAGAGGTAGATTACTTGATTTCCTTTCTCATTGAGTGTTCTTATTGCTAGATTAACCTTGACAAAGTTGATTTAGAACTCTATGGAATTTCATGGCCGGAAGGTGTTCGATGAAATTCCCAAATGAATTCAATGAGTGCTTTTCATATACTAGCCAATGGAAAATTGATGTCTAGGGTGAATTGTGGTTGATTAGACTTGTGCTTATTGCTTGTTAGTCATAGAATCGCGAACGGAAGTTTATGACGATTGATGACTAAGAAAGGGGTTAATATCATTGACATGGATTAATCTTTAGTAGTGATCTAGGGCCTAAGGAGGCAATTGATTGAATGTTTGAGTGTCTAGAATAGATTGAGAATCACCCGAGTCAATTGCTTTACCCGAGAATTCGTTTGTCTAGATTTGATATTAAACGTGTTTAGCTTTTGCTACTTGTTCATTTCTCTATTTTGTATGTTTCAATTTGTTCGATCAAAAACCAAAACCAGATATTTGCTTAGATTAGATAGCGTTCCGTATTCTTAGTGTGTCGTTCTTATTTCCCTGTGGATTCGATCCCTAAGTGCTACAATGACATGCCATTAGATTGAGGCATTGTGCACAGTGGATAATTGTGCGGACCGCGAAAAAGTCCACTATCAGAGAATTTTTCGCCTCTCAAAAACCTATTTTAGTTTTCCTGCATTAATTGACCTATTCGAACTCGATGTTCTTACTAGTTCTTAAAATTGTTTTTTTTTGTTCATCTCGAATACACATTGTTTCAAATAGAAACCTATCCTTTTTTTTGCCATAACTTTTTTTTTATAGTTTTTCTATAGGGCCTCTTTTATATAGTTTTCCAATTATTTGGTGCGTTTGTGTATTGTTTTCCTTAAGTAGTAAAGCGGAGGGTATTTTTTTTTATCACCAACATTTTATCTTCTCATTATACTCCATCCGTTTCTGATTATTAGATGTTTTAGATTATTTTTTTGTTTCAAAAAGTTAGATGTTTTCAATTTTTTAGGTGTAGTTATTGTTTTTTTTCTCAATTTACCCTTATGATATTTATTATTCAAAGATAAAACCTAAGTAACTTTAAATAAAAACAAGGTTAAAATGGTCATTATTATGTGTGAAAAACCTAAAACATCTAAGGGCACCATTAGTGGGAGTCTCTCATGAAGGAGTCTCTCAATAATATATTATTATTATTTTAAATATATTTTAATTATTTGATTAAATTTTAAGTTATAAAAAAAATTGAGCCAATTAGATGAAAACATGTGGCATATGGGTCTCTCATGAGTTTCTCATTTGAGAAACTCTTGTCATTCTCTCTCATGAGTTTCTCAAAGTTTATTATTATTTTATTGTGAGAGACTCTATGAGAGACTCCCACTAATGATGGCCTAACAATAAAAAAAACAGAGGGAGTATCTTTTTTACTTAGTCCAATTTTAGAGTAGATATATATCGGTTACCAAAATTAGTAAGAAAGAGAGAGATTCGTTGCAGGTGCAAACAAGAAGCCTTTCGTCACCATTCGTGGTTTAAGCGGCGGGTTGTCTTCACATTCCGCCACGTGTCGACGTTTCTGACTTCAAAGCAACCTCTTTTATCATTTCCGCCAATAACTACGCTTTTACCTCTAACTTTTGTATTTTTCTTCCTCGACCTTTCTCTCATTCTCTCTCACCATCTTAGGCTCCGAATGGAGAAAGCGGATCAAGCGGTGCGGATCTAGCGGTTCAAGCGGATCAGGCGGATCAATTGCGGATCTGACGGATCAAGTGCGGATCAAACGGATCAAGCGGTTCAAAATATATTGTTGAATGGGAAAAGCGGTTCATAACATATATTTAAATAAAAATTGATATAATAACTATAATTATGTTTATAAATTAAAAAACAATACATCGAGTAAAAAAAAAAGAATTTGACATCAAATATTTCAATTTTCCCATAACATATCTGCAATCTCTTCTCTGATTTATATCATATGATTTCCTGCAGCTACCTCTGCTGCTTCAATGTCGCATAGATCAGTTTCAGATTCTGTGTTATCAAACTCAACATGTTCCATTATTTCTGCAAAATCTTCATCTGAAAAATTTAAAATTATGCAGTCTCATTGTAGCCATTATCACTCTTTTTTGTACTTCAATATTATATCTAGGAAACTCAGAAAGAATCCTCCATTTTTTTTCCAAACTCCAAATGTCCTCTCAGAACGTAATGATGCATGACATCAATTAAACAATTCTTGCTTATTTCGAGGAGGAGGACCATTGTTGAACTGCAACATATGGTACCGAACAACCATGTTACGTGAAGATCTATAAGGAGCAAGAAAACCATGTTTATTTGGATATCTAGAATCAACTACATAGTACTTATTAGCCGGAGGTAAAGGAAATTCAGCGTCATCATATATATTTTATTATATCACTTCTTGAAATGTGTGCGGATAACAAAGAAGAGTGCCATCCTCTTGGTTTTGGTGGCTGTCCGTCCACCGGCAGAGCTCCCACTATTTTCCCCTAAAAGACAAAATAAATTTTTAGAATGTGAATCATCCATTTATTTTTTTTACTTTATACTAAAATGTTGAATGGAGAATCGTAAAAGGTCCATCCACTCAAGTGGTTCATCCACTCTTATCCCACTCTCCATTCGAACCCTTAGTTTCTAGTATTTTTTATTTTATTTTATTCCAATTTGTTTTTGAGTTTTAAAGTTTTATTAACATGTTTTTTTTTTTTTTTTGAATGAATGTTAAATTATTATTCAAACCAAAAAAAGTCTTCGTTTACAACAAGTGCATCTTCATTTTAAGGAAATAAAAACATTAAAAATATAGTTGCAGAATTTTTCCTTTTGATTAGGTTCTGCTTTCGAACCAAGCGACCAAAGCTTCCTCGTATCTCAAATCTTTGTGTCTTATGGTGTTGATCATGTTTCTCACATTTTTATCTATGAGCATAATGTGGTGTTTTGGGGATTTCCATGCTTTCCCATGATTACGCCCATTTCGTTCTTTCCATATATAAGTGATCACGTTTTGGAAAACGTATCAAAGTAGGAAACGCCCAATAAGTGAGCCAGCTGAAGAAGATATAATCTGCAAAATAGAGCTCCGATCCGAAATGTAGTTTTGCCGAAGCAGCCCCTTGGTTAGGTTTTTCCGTATCTCTCGAGAGTAATTGCAAGAGAAGAATAGGTGATCGCGAGTTTCGAGGTGTGTATTACATAATTACCTTTATTTATGTTAATGGGTATGGTTTAACATATTTGTTTTCAAAGAAAACATGTTCAAGATATAATAAGCTTTACAATGTTTTTTCAGATAGTTAAAAATAATAATTATAAGTTAGAGTCTTCCATAGTTTGGACGTTTCCATGCATATAAAGTACTTAGATTATGTTGTACAATTCATTTTGTTTTTATACATTCTTTTTAGCATTATATTATATCATATGATCTATTTAACTAGTTGAAATTGTATTATGCTTTAAATCTATTAGAAAATCCGGTGAGTAGGCTATTCGACAACTACATTCACTCTGAGGGATTAGTCGGATGATAAAAGTCTGGATCACCCTTATGGTTATATATATATATATATAAATCGATGAACATAAAAAATTGCAACATAAGATCTAAGTAACAATTGAATATCATAAATTTATATTACTAAAAAAAGGAATTTTTGGAATGAGTGTATCTGATCAAGACCTATAATATTTTGGAATGACTTTTTTTTTTTATCACTGGAAAAAAATGAAGGTTATATCAATTCAAAATCGATAACTTAACTGGCTGAACTTGAACCCAAAGTCGGACCTACGTGGTAGTATGGGGATGCAACTGACACCCCTTAAATTTATAAAATTAATTTTGTCTATTGTATAAAACATTTCTTCAGCATATTTGGTAATTGATGACCCCGTCAAAATTTGAAGTATGTAGTTCGTTGACACCACTCACAAGTCCATATTGGCATTTTCTTTTTAAAACAAAAATTGGCATATTATCTTTTATAATATTTTAGTTAAATCGTATAAACTTAATAAATTTAAACTTAACAAATGTTTTGAGTTATAAACTTAATAAATTTATTTATGTGACTAAACATGTGGTGGAATGATTTAATTGAAGTATCAGTTATTTAATTTAACAGTACGTTCAAAAAAAGCAAAATAATTTTCTTAAAAGTATACTTTATATATATGTTGTAAAGAAAATTGTTATATATATATATATATATATAATATGTTGGGGATAAATAATTTCCTTTTAGATCGGCGAACCAGTAAGTGGCACGTGTCATATTAGATTAAACGATTACTTAATTTAAAAGTGCATTACTTCGAAAGGGTGCGGTTACGAGACTATATGATCGAACCATAGCACATGTTAGGACAAGTTGTATGATGTGTCACCATACACTAGACCTAAAACCGTGCCACTTAGAGGGGGTCCCGAAGTGATGATGGGTTGCCTTTTTCTGAATCCGCCAACTCGCGCCATGTTACCTAGAGAGTGCGGTAGTAGGGAGATGGGTAGCCCGAACAGGCAGAAGATGACTTCCCCGACGATGGCAACATAAACCGGGTAATGATACCCGAGAAGGTAAAAATCCCAGATAACCGGGTAGAGATACCGAGAAAGGTAAGAGGAACCCGATATCCCTCAAAAGGATATCGGGAAAGGTAAAACATATTCAAATATACGCATGATTATATATATTTTTCCCTCCAATACACCTTTGAACTAAAGTATACTCTTATATTAATCTCATTTCAGGCCAATTTTGGCTTATATGGCAGGAAAAAGCAACCAATCGCTGCTTATGGGGAAGATAAAGGTAAGTGCGCTCAGAACATGTGACATCGCATAAACCGCCGAAACAGCACAGATTCGACGCTGCGCCTGCAGAAACCGCTTTGTCGGGGATACATACATAAGCAACAAAGGAAATATGCAGAAAAAGCATTCGAGTACCCCGTACCTGATCCGACAAAGGATCCACAGTCTGACCCACCCGAAGCAACGTATCTGGTATACTAACCCGGGTCAGGTATTCCTATAAATACAACATTCACTCTCCGAGAGTGGGGGATCCAATTTTTCATCTCTCTCTTAGAGATTCTCAAAACACTTAGCTTTTCCTAATTTTCAATACTAGATCTCACCTTTTTTCCGAGGAATATTCAGTCTTGTGGCTCAAATATTCTGACCAAACTTTCGATACACAATCACCCAAATTTGTCCAGATACTCCGCGGATCCATCCTTTCTCAGGACCCGGAGTCACCATAATTTTCTTTCTTCCCCGTTTTCCGACTCTTTCCCGTTTTTGACGCCAATCTTTGTGGTCCTTCTTTTTGTTACTGACTTGAGCGTCAGAGAGTCATCGGAAAACACACCCAAATCGTATTTTCCCTCTGACCTCGCTTGTTTAGTGGTGCAGGAGATTAGCCATTAGAAGATGAAAAAATCCCGAAACAATATATTTTATCTATTTGACCCCGATAAAAAATATTTATGGATCTGCCATTGTTGAATCCATATGTTGTTTGAGGCAGAAGTAGACAATTTTATTCAGAGCATTGGGTATGAAAAAGATACTAATTTAACAAGTTCTTTTTTTTCTTCTTTGATCCAAGAAAACTATAAATCGTAAAATCCAAAATCCAAAATCCTAAATACCGACATGTACATAGACGTACTCATACCCCCCGTATATACAAATAGTACAGCCACTGACTACTAACATAGCGCCACGTAGCCCTTCCGTGAGCTTTGCTTATATCTCTGCGCTTACCTTATAGGCTTATATAATAGCCTTTAGTTTTGTCCTTTCACAAGCCACCACGTCTACATTCACTATTTTTTCTATCTAGTCCCTTAGAGCAAGTGCATTGGGTGTCTCGTTAAGACACTTCCATTAAAAAAAAAAAAAAAATTGAAAAGAAAAAAGAGAAAGGGATGAGTTGAGACACCCATATATAATATGTCAAATTATGATTGGTCCAATTGTTTTTTATTTTTTAAATTTAATTATTTAATTAAAAAAATTAATATTATTGATGAGACATCTTCACCAATGCAGATGCTTTCATGTCATCAAGTTTTGATGATATACAATTGCATTAAAATAAATCAATTGCTTCAATGCTTAGCTTCTTTTGGTTTTTTTTTTGTCACGTCATCTTCGTTATAAATACGGATAAAACAAATCTTATATATAAACAATATGTGAATATTATATTAGAATATCGTAATGAATACTT
>PKMM01004975.1:44617-75308 GCA_002933915.1 Eutrema heterophyllum | reverse complement strand
TCTTCGGAGCAACCTTAAAAAAAGAAACATGAAATTTAATAAATTAAATACAAAATAATTCAGTAAAAATATAATTTGATTATTATTACCTCTTCGTATATCTCGTCCATCTGGGCTGTGGTCAAAGCCGCATTGGATTGGACCGAGCTACCGTCAGGTGATAGCTGCTGAGAGAACTGAGTTTGACACTCGGCGATCCTTGCATGCACGTCATTGTAGACCTTCTCCGTTCGAGGATCCACAAAAGAGCCGTCTTTCTTTTTGTGAGTTTCCTCAAAAACTCTGGTCATTGAAGGAAGTTCGCCTCCGTTTGCCTAACCAAACGACATTCAAAAAATAAATAAACGGTTAATGGTTAATTTTAATTAATAACAATTAAAATCACAAAAATAAAAATTAACGGAAAAAATTACCACTTAAAGGCACCTTCCTGCAAAAGACGTTTGACCCGAAGTATGCGGCATAACCGCCGAAAGACCGTCTGGACCGACAGTGTTCCGAGAAGCCGAACACTTAGCGGCCACTTCCTGCGAATGCGGATTCATCCAGTAGGTCTTCAGGCCGTTCCAAACTTCGGAAGACATGTATGAGGGCTTTGCCTCATCGCCATTAACCTCCCACTTCCTCTTCCAATCGGAGACGGTATTATTGAGCCGCAATTTTCTCTTCTTCGTAAACTGCGTCTTCACCATCTCATTGATCCCAATGTCCCAGTGCAATTTTTGCTATAAAAAACCGACAAAAAAAAATTAGAAACGATATCATTAAATAAAAATAATTAATTCTCAAAAAAAAAAAAAAAGCGAATAAATTACCGCGAAACATTTGAACCACGTCTCGATAACGTCATCCGGAACCGCATACCAATTGTGGTGAGGCTCCTCGAAATAGGCTTTAATGGTGTCAGACACACTCCGTCCGACTTTGTTATCTTCCTTAAACCTGAGAAATAAAACTATAATTATCAGTAAAAAAAATACTTACCAAAAAAGAAGAAATTTTTTTTTAATCTTACGTACCAAAAAGTGTTAGGCGGCCGTCACGGATCTAACCGGGGTAAACCATCATGACCCGGCGACTGCAAAATATCTCTGATCGTCAATTCTGCATATAACAACGGAGGTCGGGGTGCTGGTGCATGTGGAGGTGGCGGCGGCGCCGCTGGTGCGGACCCAGAATCCGGAACCGCGGACGGTGTGGCAGAAGATGATGGGACCTCCGACGGTCCCGAATCACCGCCCATAAACTGGCGATAGTGAGTTCTACGTGGCGTCATATATATCTAAAAAATTATATAAAACTAATTAACGAATATCAAAAATATAATCTATTAATTCCAATTCTATCTAATTCCAATCCTATATAATTCCAATCCTATCTAATAATTACAATTATATATCTAATTTAAAAAAAAAATACCTTAGAGAGAGAGAGAGCTTGTAGAGAGAGAGAGGGGTTGTGAGATTATGAGCGAGGAAGAGAAATCTGGGACCGTATATATAGAGTTTGTTGCCGTCGTCGATGGTAATTTACGACGATTTTACGACGGATCCGTCGTAAAATCGTCGTAATATTGAAAACACGCGGGAAATTTTCCCCTTACGCGGTAAAATTAATTTTTCATTACGACGATTTTATGACGGATCCGTCGTAAAATCGTCGTAAATTACCATCGAATTTACGACGGATCAATCATAACCTCATCGTAATATAAGAAATATATACCCTAAACCCTAAATTACAATATAAAAACCATCGTGTATTAACGAAGTATATTTGTGCATCCAAGACTTCTCAAACTAAACAAAAAATTCAATAAAGACGATTGAATCTAATTTATGGAAAATTTCCTTATCTTACATAATAATGTATAGCACTCGTTCTTATAAGTTTATTCGAAACATGGATGAAGTATATAATGTAATTGATTTTTGGGATAACTCAAAAACCAAACATATACAACATAAAATTTAGGGTTTAGGGTTTACGACGGCATTACGACGAATATGTCTAAATTTGTCGTAATGCCGTCGTAAACCCTAAACCATAAAATTTTCATTCCCGGTTAAGGGTTTACGACGGCATTACGACAATTATGTTTAAATTCGTCGTAATGCCGTCGTAATACTGATAATGCGGAGATAATCGGAGATGAGATCGAAAGGACTCTCGGAGGTCTAATATCACCCAAACCATAAATATCTAGGGTTTGGGTAATATTTGACCTCTGGGAATCCTTACAATCCCATCTCCGATTATCTCCGCTCATTTTCCGATTATCCGATATTCGGTATTTTTATTATACACATTAAGCAATTACAAAAAGTAAATCAATCAGATTAATCATCATCTTCATCGGGTTCATCATCTTCATTGGGTTCATCATCATCGTCACTCTCTTCAAACTCATCGGAATCACCTTCTTCTTCTGTGTCGTCACGTAGATATTCAAGTTGCCTGTTTCGGGGATCAATTAGAAGAACGTTGTCCGTAATCTCTGGTTCTGTAATGTGACGACACGAATCTTGTTGCATTGGAAGATCGTCAACACCAACAATTTTACCCCTTGGAGCTATTTTAATAACCGATAACCATGGTGGCCCAGTGGTTCGAACTTGCGGATATGGAACGAACGATACTTGTTCTGCTTGTGATGCTAGGATAAATGGTTCAAACTTGTTGTATCGTCGTGATTTGTTGACGTCGACTACACCAAATTTGTTAATTCGCACCCCACGACCGACTGTTGGATCAAATCAATCACATTTGAAGAGAACACATTTCATACTAACCAAACCGGGGTACTCCACTTCGATTATTTCCTGCAACACCCCCATAAAAATCTATTTCACCCCTAACACATACTCCGTAGTTGGTAGTTGCCCGACGAATGCCGTACTTGTATGTATGAAACACATAACCACGGGTGAAATACATGGATGCAGTCGTTATCTTCCCGAGAGGGTCTTGGAGTAACTCATGAAACCATATTGGTTATGCGGGGTCGCCATGATCCACCTATAAAAGGCATATCGATAAGTGTGCATGTTAGATTGAGTATCGATCTAATTAAATGAAATATTTATAACTATATATATTACTTACTTGCGTCTTCAACCACTTAGCAAAGTGACGATCTTTACGATCATTTATTTCATCATCTGAAACGTCTTCAATGCATTCTCGCACTTGAGTAACAAATAAGCTGAAAAATACATATATATACATGGAAATTAACACCCTTATTTATATTATAATTAATATACAATGAACTATATATAATTGATTATTAATTAGTGGATAATTAAATAGTTACGTTACCTCGTAAGGACTCACTTCCTTGCAGTTTAGGAGGATGTTCATATGTGCACTGTGCCTATCATTCTCGTTAGACCACCAAACTTTCTTCAATTTTCCACTAAGACGACCGATTGGTGAGAAGATGTCTGGGACACCCTCTATTGCATAAGTTCTTCCCACACCACCATCATCATATCGTCGGAGAGCCTGTTTGCGTGTGCGAACTTTTGTAGCGAAATAGTATGAAGTGAAGTGTCTTCTGTCAAACTTCCCGCAACAATTGATTCTTCAACCCTTGCTAGATTTTTTGCCTTTCCTTTTAAATGTTTCATGAAGCGCTCGAATGGGTACACCACCTATCTGAACAAGCCCGCCTAGTTATGCTTCATGAGGGAGATGAATGAGAAGATGTTTTATAACATCAAAAAACGCTGGAGGGAATATCTTCTCTAAATTGCACAACAATATTGGAATATTAGCAGCCAGCTGTGCAATTACATCTTCTGACAACGTCCATGTACTAAGATCCCGGAAAAACGCTCTGATGCATGCACAATCAAAATTATATATTGTAATATTTGAACTTATATATAATTATTATATCAACAATTTTATATGTGATGATACGATGTATCTTACCTCCAATTGCTTCATGAACATTTCCTGGAAGGAGTTCGGCAAATGCGAAAGGAACTAATCGTTGCATAAACACGTGGCAGTCATGACTCTTCATCCCTGAAAACTTTTGTCCTTTCTCAACAGATTTAGCAAGATTGGATACGTACCCATCAGGAAACTTCACGTTAGATGAAACCCAATTGAACAACGATGCCTTTTCTTCTGTACTCAACTGAAATATAGGAACTGGTGATTTCCCATTGCTCATTATGTGCAACTCATTTCTGTTGCAAATATCGGACAAGTCCAACCTTGACTTTCCGCTCTCTTTGGTTCTTCCTTTCACGTTTAACACTGTATGCATGATGTTATCAAAAACGTTTTTCTCAATGTGCATGACATCAAGATTGTGTCTCAACAGATGATCTTTCCAGTACGGAAGTTCCCAAAAAATGCTTTTCTTGTGCCAATTGTGATTGACCCCGTATCCATCATGCATATTAGCCGGCGTGTGCCAATTTTACCCACGATTCACCGTTTCTGGTCCCCCAAAATGATCTATTTGCGCTTCTAGATCTTCTCCAGATAGATACACTGGTGGGGGGACACGCACAATTTTGTTCTTTCTAAACAGCCGCTTGTTTCTCCGATATGGATTGTTGATTGGTAGAAACCGGCGGTGACAGTCAAACCAGCATGTTTTTCGACCATGTTTTAGCTGAAACGCATTTGTCCGATCGAGGCAATAAGGACAAGATAACCTCTCATGTGTTGTCCAACCTGATAGCATTCCGTATGCAGGGAAGTCGCTTATTGTCCACATAAGCACCGCACGCATCGTCAAATTTTTTTTCCTCGAACAGTCATATGTACGAACTCATGTATACCACAACTGTTTCAACTCATTTATGAGAGGCTGCAAAAACACATCAAGGGACCTCTTTGGATGATTGGGACCATGGACTAAAATATTCAGGAATAGAAATTCCCTTTGCATGCACATATCTGGGGGAATGTTATAAGGCGTTACGATAACTGGCCACAAAGAATATTGCCTACCAGACATACCGAATGGACTAAATCCATCAGTACAAAAACCAAGATACACATTTTGCTTAGATTTAGCAAAGTCTGGGTGTACCGTGTTAAAGTGTTTCCAAGCTTTTGCATATGACGGGTGAGTCACTTCTCCTTCTCTCTGTGAATGTTTTGCATGCACCTCATCGATGCAGCTATCCTTTCAGATTGATACAATCGTTTCAACCTATATGTTATAGGAAGATACCACATCCATTGGTACAATATCTTACTACGCCCAGAATTTTGTAGTCTAAATCTTGGTTTTTGGCAAAATTGACATTCCTGCAGCTTATCGTCATCTTTCCAAAAAAGCATACAATTGTCAACACATACATCTATCATCTCAGAAGGCAACCCAAGACTAAACACCAACTTCTGTATCTCATAGTATGTTTTGGCCGCTAAATTATCCTCTGGCAAATACTCTTTAATAAGATCAGCCCAATTATCCATGCAAACCTCAACTAAGTTATGATCATATTTAATTGTCATCATCCTAGCTGCTAATGACAATTTAGACTGACCTTCTCTACATCCATCGTAGAGTGGCTGATTTGCAGCGTCTAGCATATCATAAAATCGATTCGCATCTACATTGGGTTCCTCAACACTATTATCAGCATTTGTTTCATGAAATGCATCAGTAACCATGTCATGCATCCTATCATGATCTTGACCCTGATCATGTTGACCATGATGATGATAACTACTAGTACCCTGATCATTTGATTCATCAAAATCTACATGACTTTGATAATTACTACTTTGATCAGTTTGATTCCTTTCAAAACCCTCTCCATGTTGATACCAAACATAATATTGCGGCATAAACCCTCTATTTAGTAAATGCTTCCACACCGTCTCAATAAAAATATATCTCATATTCTTGCATTTACGACAAGGACAGAACATCTTACCGCTTTCCAGGCTTGTTTGCATATTTCCGGCCTGATACATAAATATTTCAAGCCCCTCTTTGAATTCTTTCGTCAATGCTCCCTCCGAATCCTTTTGCGTATACATCCATCTCCGTAGATCGTATATAGACATTTTATTAAAAAAAAAATTTATAGTGTGTTTTTTTATTAGTGTTTATTTTATTTTTTTTGAAATTTTCATTTGATGTAAGAATGTATTTATAATTTTTTTTCAAAATCACCAATGGAATTACAATGGATTTGCATCGGATTTACGACGTATATTTTCGATGTAAATTGAGTAGGTGAACCTATTAAAAAACGTGTTCTACCTAACTGGAAACAATCGATGTCAAATCGTCGTTAATTTACATCGAATTCTGATCGTTGTAATATCGATGTAAAAATACATCAACTTTACAACGTAATATGCGAAAGTCAGATTCGTCGTAAATCCGTCGTAATTTTACATCGATATTACGATGAATTTCAAAATCGTCGTATACTCGTCGTAATGTCGTCATCAAATTACGACGATATTACGACGACAACTATTTACAACGAATACATAATTCCTCGTAATTCCGTCGTAATTTTGATGTAAGTTTACATCGATTTAAATCGTCGTAAAATTTCGTTGGAAATTGGCTGTTTTCTTGTAGTGGCTCCTAAATCCAGTTTTATGTGATTTTACACATGGTCGATGTAGGAATCATGATCGATTTAGAACGGCTGGAACCGAAGACCTGGCGCTTTCAATCGCCGGTGCGGTTCAATCGCAAAAACTCGTAGTCCAGACGATTTCTCATTTGCAATCGATTCCCGAGATCTCTTGACAGAAAAAGGATCTGAGAGATTTGAGAGAGGAAGAAGATGACAGATGGAAGATTTAAGAGATGAAAGAAGAAAGAAGAAAGAGAGAGAAGAAGATGGATGGATCGTAGAAGAAAGAGGAGAAGGGTAAAAGTAGGTTTAATTTTTTTGTAAACAGTGAATGGTCAGTTTGCTAATTTCTTTTGAATCGATTGTCGTAGAGTCTAATTTCTCTTAAATGTTTGAGGGTTAGAGACATTTTTCATGATTACATAGTTTGTGAACAAAAAATAGGGATTAAAAGTTAAAACCCAACCGAATCTACTAATAAATGTCCGCTATATATTTGGATCTACTAATCAACATTTTCTTTGAATTTACTTCCTTTTTGATTTTTTTTTTTTTTTTGGATTCAGTTTTATTTAAGAATTAAAAAATATATCTATATATTACAATTTAATTGATATTATATTCATGTAATTCATTTTACATAATACATGATTTACAAAATTTCGGTTTATCCGATTTGGTTTGATTTGCTTACACTAAAACCGATTTTAATTGGTTTTGGTTTCTGAGTTTTAAAATAATAAAACCAATCTGTTTAATATGCTTCGGTTAATTTTTTTTTTCTGTTACGGTTTATTTTCCCACACCTACATTCTCCAATTGCAATCTCAAGTTATTTTATATCTTTATCAAAAAAAAATTTTTAAAAAGTTATTTTATTTCGTGTGCAAGTTATAAGCGAGAGTAATGAAGAATGAAGTCTATTGTAAAAAAAAAGGTTTTCTCATTACATTACAAGACAATCATTGCTCGATGCAATTATAAATCTCCTATAATGCCCTTAGAACATGCTCTTACTTTTTGCCAGCCGGCTTGCGAATCATAAGTTGCCACATCAGCACCGTAATTGGAGCCTTTGTCCTTTTCTGAAACACGACGTCGTTTCTGTCCCCTGTATAGATACGTATACCACGCGTATATATACTCGTATATATATATTTTTTTAACTTTATTGCTTCCTCTCTCTCTCGAAGAAGCCCAAACAAATTAAACAGTTCGTCAGAATTTTCCATTTTCCACCATTGATTAGGAGAGAACAACATTCGTAGCTTGTTAAGAAAGAAACGAAATCCCTCCTCCCAATAGAAGTTTCTTCCTTTGCAGATCTGAAGCGAGGCGTTGAAAAATTCGATTTCTCGATTCATCCGCCAATTTGCTTTTTCTTTTTTCCTCAAGCGAAAGGGGTACACGATCGTTTTTCGTCTTCTGATTTTACTTGGGTCTCGTCTTAATTACGTTGGATCTGTTGAGTATTTTTTTTCAATGATGTGTGTTTGATTATGGAGACGAAGGTTCTGATTTCCGGGGATGTTTTTCATTTGTGTATAGGTTGATTGCGAGATCGGAGAAAAGGGAAAAATGGCGCATAGGGTAGATCAGGAATACGATTATTTGTTTAAGATCGTGTTGATCGGTGATTCCGGTGTTGGGAAATCGAACATCTTGTCGAGATTCACCAGGAATGAGTTTTGCTTGGAATCCAAATCCACTATCGGTGTCGAATTCGCCACCAGAACTACTCAGGTGATTCGAAATTCTTCTCTTAAAGTACCTGCCATGGTGCGGAATTCACGTGGGAATCAGAATTCGGAATGTTTTGCTGTTAGAATCAGAGAGATGTTGAACAAATGATGCTCTGATTCACGTGATTTAGGTTAACGCTTAGAGCTGTGACCTTGGGGATGAGCTTTTTCTTTTACTTGCTTGTTTCTGTTTATCTTAGCTATTATCCATGAGGTTTCTACTTTCTCTGCTATACACAGATTTAGTCCTATAAATTCAGTCAGCTCCTAGCTGCATTTGCTTGCTGTCTTCGATTATGCCTTACGGTTTACTTCCAGCTTCATGGCCTTACGGTTAGTTCATTTCAAGCGATGGCTCTGGAACTTTAGTCTGTTTAGTTTCTTTGAAGTTGCATCCTCTTTAGTCTATTGATTTGGGAGGATTTAGGTCAGAATACACCGTGTGCTGTCACACCATAATCACAACTATTTATGTGCTGGCCATAAATCATGACCGATGCTTTTGCTCAATTTAAGACTATGATTGGATGGTCGTGAGGGCCAGTTGAAGAAAAAAAAGAAGATTCTAACAACTTGTCCTCAATAATTAGTTGTATCCCCTGATTATTATTATTGTCATTTGTCATGCATGACCTAGTCCACCTTTAAACCCTCTTGAAGTCAACCAATTATATTATAAGAAAGAGAAGTTTTTGATACAAGATTATACACCTGTGTAGTTGCATATGGAGAGATGCATTGAAGATGTTGATTATCGATGTTACAAAGATGATTTTAACAACTCGGGAGTCTATTTTGTCAATGTGTAGAAATAGTTTCTTAACTTTTGATTGTTGAAACATTAGCAACCTTGTTCATAATA
This sequence comes from Eutrema heterophyllum, assembly GCA_002933915.1. NCBI lineage: Eukaryota > Viridiplantae > Streptophyta > Magnoliopsida > Brassicales > Brassicaceae > Eutrema > Eutrema heterophyllum. The sequence continues at coordinate 66,126 of PKMM01004975.1, read as the reverse complement.
TAGGGATGCTTCACCTCTTAATATCTAACTGTTTGTTACTGTCAATATATGCGATTGTATTATGGATACACAGGTGGAAGGAAAGACTATCAAGGCTCAGATCTGGGACACTGCAGGTCAGGAGAGGTACAGGGCCATCACCAGCGCTTATTACAGAGGCGCAGTTGGTGCACTTCTTGTCTACGACATCACCAAGAGACAGACCTTTGACAATGTCTTGAGGTGGCTGCGCGAACTGAGAGACCATGCGGATTCCAACATAGTGATCATGATGGCTGGGAACAAATCCGACCTGAACCACTTGAGATCCGTTGCTGAGGAAGATGGTCAGAGTTTGGCTGAGAAGGAAGGTCTCTCTTTTCTGGAGACATCTGCTCTTGAAGCAACAAATGTTGAGAAAGCATTTCAGACCATCTTAGGAGAGATCTACCATATCATAAGCAAAAAGGCACTGGCTGCACAAGAAGCAGCGGCCGCTAATTCCGCAATTCCGGGACAAGGAACTACGATTAACGTTGATGACACATCTGGAGGTGCGAAACGAGCATGTTGCTCTACCTAAACTAAAGGTAAACTGTTTTTTCGCTTGTTCACTATTCAAAGATTCAAACTTTTGTTTTCACTGGCTTCCTTTCTTTTCAAGTTGTGGCTGATGAAACGTAACTATGCAAAACTATGTAGAATACTTCTGTCGATTTACTCTGTTTTTATGCTCTTTGGTTCGGGTTTGTGTTCAGTTAGTAAAGCTTGTTATTAGTATACTTGAAATCTGCTGGTGCTTTTTTTTTTTCTCTTCTTGCGTTGGTGTGTTTTCTTCATTCTTGGTTTATGAAGTATCCTCTCTCTCGACAAAAGAAAAAAATATATCCTCTCTGTTTTTCCATCTCCGGTTTAGGTTGGTTTGTCTTGGCTTGGTTTAATCGAATCATTGGTTAGTTTCTGATTAATCTATCTACTACCAAAATCCTTTCTTTATGTTACACACTGAGAGTGAGACTGTGAGAGGCTTCTACTAATAAAGAATTTTTTTTCGAAAAAGAAGGTTTAAAAATCGTCATTTAAATATTAAGGTAACTGAGAATTTTGAAAAACTATGATACAAAGCAATGTTTTTACTTGGNGACATTTACATGTCCTTATGGTACCTTTGCTTATCGAAGGATGCCATTTGGGCTTTGTAATGCACCAGCAACCTTTCAAAGGTGCATGATGTCGATCTTCTCGGATTTAATCGAAGATATGGTTGAGGTGTTTATGGATGATTTTTCTGTGTATGGTGCCTCGTTTGCTTCTTGTTTGTCAAATCTTTGCAAGGTACTCACTAGGTGCGAGGAAGCAAATCTCGTCTTGAATTGGGAGAAGTGTCATTTCATGGTGCGAGAAGGCATTGTCCACGGGCATAAGATCTCGGAAAAAGGGATCGAGGTGGACAAAGAAAAAGATCGAAGTGATGATGGGATTGGAACCGCCAACCACGGTGAAGGGCATTCGAAGCTTTTTGGGTCATGCCGGGTTCTATAGACGGTTCATCAAAGACTTCTGGAGGATAGCAAGACCTCTCACAAGGCTTCTTTGCAAGGAAACAGAGTTCAATTTCGATGGAGAATGCCTTCAAGCGTTTTTAGAAATCAAGAAAGCTTTTGTGAGTGCTCCAATTGTGCAAGCACCGGATTGGGATCTTCCGTTCAAAATCATGTGCGATGCTAACGACTATGCGGTTGGCGCGGTTTTGGGCCAAAAGAAGGACAAGAAGATTCATGTCATCTACTATGCTAGTAGAACCTTGGATGACGCTCAAACGAGATATGCAACCACGGAGAAGGAGCTCTTAGCGGTGGTTTTGAGAAGGAGCTTTTGAGAAGTTTCGCTCCTATTTAGTGGGATCAAAGATCGTGGTGTACACAGATCATGCCGCCTTGAGACACTTAATAGCAAAGAAAGATGCAAAGCCAAGGCTTCTAAGGTGGATCCTCCTTCTTCAAGAATTTGACATGGAGATTAAAGACAAGAAGGTTATTGAAAACGGACCACTTGTCGAGATTGAGAGTTGAGGAGACAATTCCCATCGATGACTCTCTTCCCGAGGAACATCTCATGATTGTTGGGATGTTGAAGAAAAGCTATCATGCGGGTTTAAAGCTAGAGGAGGTCAAGAGTTTGAGTGATCTCGGTTTGACATGGTATGCTGATCTTGTGAATTATTTAGCTTGCGGGAAGGAACCACCCAACTTGGACAGCTACAACAAAAAGAAATTCTTTAGAGATGTAACCCATTTCTATTGGGGCGAGCCTTATCTCTACAAGAGATGCTCGGATAGTCTTTACCGGAGATGCATCCCGGAAGAAGAAGTGAATGGAGTACTATATCATTGTCATGGCTCGGTTTATGGAAGACATTTTGCTTCCTTCAAAACCGCAACAAAGGTGCTTCAATCCGGGTTATGGTGGCCAAGCTTGTTCAAAGACGCTTACACCTACGTATCATCATACGATGCTTGCCAACAGAAGGGGAACATAAGTAGAAGGGATGAGATGCCCTAAAACCCCATCTTAGAAGTTGAAGTGTTCGATGTATGGGGAATTGACTTCATGGGACCATTTCCCTCTTCTTATGGCAACCAATACATCTTGGTAGCGGTTGACTATGTCTCCAAGTGGGTTGAGGCGATTGCTAGCCCGACGAACGATGCAAAGGTGGTTCTAAAACTCTTCAAATCAATCATTTTCCCGAGGTTTGAGGTACCAAGAGTGGTGATAAGCGATGGGGGAAACCATTTCATCAATAAAGTGTTTGAGAGCTTGCTTAAGAAACATGGAGTCAAACACAAAGTTGCCACGCCTTATCACCCTCAAACAAGCAGGCAACTAGAGGTTTCAAACCGCCAAATCAAGGCAATATTAGAGAAACCCGTGAGTAGTTCGAGGAAAGATTGGGCCAAGAAGCTAGACGATGCTTTGTGGGCATACCGAACCGCATTCAAGACACCAATTGGGACTACACCGTTCAACTTGCTTTATGGGAAGTCATGTCATTTGCCCGTTGAGCTAGAGTACAAAGCATTGTGGGCAGTCAAGTTGCTGAACTTTGACATTAAGACGGCATCAGAAAGACGTCTTATCCAATTACATGAGCTAGATGAAATCCGTCTCGATGCCTATGATAGCTCAAAGATCTATAAGGAACAGACGAAGGTGTTCCATGACAAGAAGATTGTCAAGAAAGGTTTCAAAGTTGGAGACCAAGTACTGCTCTACAACTCCCGGTTGAAGCTGTTTCCCAGGAAACTGAAATCGAGATGGTCGGGACCGTTCAAGGTCAAGGAGGTACAGCCTTATGGCGCGGTGACGCTATGGAACAATACCGGTGGGGAATTCATGGTTAATGGGCACAGAATCAAACCATATTCAGCATCAGAATTCATTGAGGAAGGGACCTCGGTTCCTCTCTCGAGCCCATCACTCGTCTAAAAGGGTACCAAACGTCAAGCTTAGTGACGTTAAACAAGCGCACTTGGGAGGTAATCCCATGTTTATCCTTGTAAATATTTGATTTTAGTTTCTTTCTAGTTCCTTTTTATGTTTTTGTTTCATGTTTTCAGGTTTCATTGATTGGGTCCGCACAAAATGGGAAAAACGAGCTTCGTAGCAAAGATGAGAAAATTTCGATGCATCACAGCGGGTAGACACCGACCGCTGTGAACTCCCCGTCCGAAACCAGAAACTTCGCAGCGGTCTTGCAGGGGGCAGGCATAGACCGATGTGCGTTCAACGTAAAAAAAAAAGGGGAAGATCGCAGCGGTCTGTTGCAGCGGGGAAATAGGGACCGCTGTAAACTTGTCCGTCCAAAACCAGGAACTTCGCAGCGGTCTTGCAGCGGGCGATTGTAAGCCGCTGTAAACACACCCATGTGAGTCAACTCCAGTCTTTTGCGTTGACCCGGTTCTGCGCTGGTTTGATTCAATTGGAAAAACAGTTTGCTCCAATTTTGACTAAATGGACCGGGTTGGATTTCAAAGATCAAATTTTTTTTTTCCTTTACTTCCTCCTCGTCGCGATTTACTCTCTCTCCCTCCTTCACTTTTGCGATATCTCTTCTTCTTCTCCACTCGAGTTTTCCTCTCACCAAAACCATTGATTCAAACTTCTTTAAGCTCGATTTCGTGTGCTCCTTGTGACTCCAAGTCCAATCTCGGCACTCTCTCTCTCTGAATACTCAAGGTAAGATCCATCAATTTTTCAAAAGTTAAGAAATCATGGGATTGTTGGATTAAGGGTAGAAATCGCTTGTTTATGCTTGGGTTATGCTAAATTATGCTGGGAGTGTCGGATTCATAGACTAATTTGGTGATTTCATGACGAAATTCTGAGTTTTGAAAAATTAGGGTTCATGGGCATAAACATCGACGAAAATTGCAAGGTTGTTAGAGGAACTTGTTGAATTTTGGGGTTTTCGTTTGCAAATGCTTGTTTTCACCTTGATTGATTGCCCACACAAGTTAACCCAATCATGGAATGGAATGTTCTTAATAATTTTGATGAATCGTTGCTAAAAGTTTCATGGATGCACTTGGTACTTAATGTGATTAATGTGAAGATGACTTTGGTTTCATGCTTGCTAAGTTATTAGCTGGTTTGATAATTAAAGAATAATTTACACTTAGCCGTTTCCTCACCTTTGAGCTAACTACTTTTCAAGAGTGTTTCGTTTTTGAAGGATTACAAATGGCGGGAGGAAAGAAAGCTACTTCGAGAAATGGCAAAGAAATCGCTTCGCCATCAAGTGAGCATGAAAGTGGAAGTGGGAGTGAGGAAGACGTTCCAAAAATAACAAAAACGAAGACCAAGAAGCGAGCATCGAAAAAGACAAAAACCAAGACGAAACCCTCAAGTGCAGTGCTTATGAAAATGTTCAAGGAGACAGAGTTCGCCCAAACAAAGTGGGCAGATCCTACACTCCTCGAAGAGATGGGTATTCGGGAAGACGTCCATAAGATCTTCAAGAACATGGGTCTAGGTGCTTTCTTTGAAATGGCACATCCGGATTTTGAGACACCCACCCACCAATTCCTCTCATCTATGTCCTTCTACAATGATACTTCGAAGGAGTTGTCGGATGAAGAACGCGCTTACATTACTTTCAAGGTCAGTGGGAGGACGCACAAGATATCTATGCATCGACTAGGTGCAATTTTTGGATTCTCGGAAGGAGATACATGTTCATTGAGTTTGGATCGAGATGAGGCGACCAACGTTTGGAATACTATAAGTGAAGGAGAATACACAAAGGGGACGAGTAAGGCAAGTAACATTAGGCATCCAGCAATTCGCTATGCTCATAAGATGCTTGCTCACACCTTGTTTGCAAGAAGGGAGAACGGAAACGTGAAAGAGGATGGGATGGCCCTACTAATTGAAGGGATCAAACCTCACTTGAAAACTTGCTCTAATGGAGAAGAGATAAGAGGTCAAAACGGGCGTCGTCTCAACTTTGCCCATTACCTAGTGAACAGATTCCTCTACTACCAAGATTGGGTCCATACCACAAGGGACAAGACACCACAGTTGAGTATTGGCGGGGTCATCACTCTAATATTGCTTGCGTGTGGAGTCAACTTAACATCCAACTCGGAAGGAATAGAACGCATCGATGCCCCTTACCTCGTCAAGACATACTTTCTAGTGGGTCGCATCGGGACAACCTATGGGTATCGTTTCTATGCTACAAAGACGGAGAAGAAGAAGATTGTTCTCCCACACCGCCAACTCACCACCATCATCATGAGAGAAAACTTGCTTTTTCGGCCAAAGCCTTGGCTAATCTATGACCCCGCAACTCATGGACCAATCACCACAATCCAATGCAAAAAGGGTGGCAACATAGATCCTCCCACTGATCAGCAAGCACAATCTTCTCCCGAGGAAGTATTTGGCACTAAGAGGTACCACTTCCAACCCTATGATGAGCCCATCTCAAGCTCGGCGCTACGCGAAGCACACCGCCACATCCGCCTTCTACAAAGGTGGAATAAGTGGCAACATAAAACCGTCAAGAAATTGGTGAAAACGGTTAAGGGAATGAAGTGCCAAATAAAAGAGCTAAAGGCAAAATTTGGCGCAACGAGTTCATCTCACGAGCAAGCCGAGCACGTTGAGGAAGAACGGACCGATGAGAACAACATGGATGTCGATAGGCGCCACTCTTTCGATGGAACAATGGCGACCCATGACAATGCCGACCCACCACGAGCTTCTTCCCATGAAAGGCGTAGGCGAAAGAGAAGAGCAACGAGATCACCATCGACGAGCGGTTCGGGGAATCCATCACTCTCCATAGACACTTCCTCCTCGTTCGAACTCTAGAAGGTAACACTCCATCTTTGTAAATAATTTTTCTTTTTTTAGCTTCGCATTTTTCTTTATCTCTTTTATTTCGGTACTTTCTCGAGATTTTCTTCTACACCGAGACGGTGTGAAGTAAGTTTGGGGGAAGCACCGTAGCTAATCTTGTGTTTTGTTTGTTTTGTTTTTCTTGAGTCTCATGCATCCATATATTGCATAGAAAAAACCGAAAAAATCGAAAAATTTGAAAAATACAAAAAGAAGTCATATAGTTTTTGCATTGCATTCTTCTTTCTTATTTTTAGGATCGAGTCTAGAAGCATTTAGGAATACATGGCATATGTATAGGGAGCAATGATAGAAACAAAATCTTAGCATTTCATTCAATATGATGCCCTTGTCAATCATACTATATTGCTTGAACATCTCTTGAAAAACTTGAGAAACTTCGTGCTTTGAATTCTCCACTTGAAATTTATTGTCTTGCTGATGTTTGCTTAAATTGAAACCAACTCCTAGACTTTTGGACTTAATTGAACTTAATTTTCTCACTTATGGGCTTGTGTATGCTTAACCATGGTAACCTTAAAACATCCAAGTCATCTTTGTATTAATCTTTACCATTCTTGGTGACTTGGGTGGCCATTTTCATTATAAATGGTTTCCCCACCTTTGAACCCAGCCATTTCTTTCCGCCCTTGATGATTTTGTGAGTGAGGCCTCTTTCTTTGATAGTACTACTCTTGTAAAATCTTGTAAGTATCGAGAACGACAAAGGATAGCTTCCATTTGCTAGGTTTGTTGTTCTTGGGAAATTGGCTAGTGATTAAGGATTGAGAATGGTGTAGAGAGTCATTGAGGTTTGGGTATTGAGGATGAAAGAAAGAAAAGAAAGATCATGGTTTGAGAAAGTTGATTTTTAGAAAAATAAGTATAAGAAATTTTCGATTCCAGCTTGATAACAAAAAGAAACCCCCCCTAGAAAGGAAAGAAAGAAAAGATAAATGAAAAAGAAAGAGTAAGGAGTAGTGACGAAAGAAAAGAATAAGAATCGAAAGAGCGAAAAGAATTTTCTAAGGAGTGATTTGAAAAGAGAAATTATCAAAAGGGTAGAAGTTTGACTTGGTAGAAGAAGAGGACAACACTTGGATAGAGATAATGAATTAGACACTCAAAGCTTAGGGAAGGGTAGAACAATGGAAGTGAATACTTTGTATGTGTTAATTGTTCTGGTCTTCCTTGCTTTTGCGAAGTGTTTGTACTCCATTTTTGTAGAGTTAACCACCAAATCGATCTCTTGTGCATATTGATAAATCTTTTTCTTGTTCAACCGAGTGGTCTATAGATCACTTGTCCATTTGTGAGACCGCACTTTGAAACGAATAATTAAATGTGAGAGTTGGTTGATATGACAGTAATCGGATGCTTGACGTTGAGTGTAGAGAAAAATATTTGGAGTTGTGATAAGCCTAGAGAAGTTAGAGTGGATTAAGAAGTTTGTTCTTGCAACATGTTATCATTTCCTAAGGACATCATGTTGAAAGCTTTGCTAGCTTCTTTCGATTTGAGCTCTCGCCTTCGATCATTTTCTCCGACTTGTTTATGTTTGTTTACTTGAGGACAAGCAAAATGCAAGTTTGGGGGAATTGATATTCGCACATTTTAACTCTTTTGACATGCATCTCACCTAGTTTTTGTGTCTTAATGCGTGTGTTCATAGAGTTTTTCTATAGTTTTGCATTCATAAGTAGAAGTTAGTAGATTTTAGATAGGTACTAGAGAGTTTTGGTGCATATGGAGTGTTTCAGGTGCTTGTTGGAGTTTAGAGGAAGATCATGGATAAGAGGAGCCTATTCAAAGCAAAAAGAGATGATCGAAGTGATGAAGAAGAGGACCAGAGCTCCACAGCGGGCAGACCACAGCGGGCAAATGGTAACCGCTGCGGTTTGGTCCGTTGGCAAACCTGAGATTCGCAGCGGGCAGACGTAGCGGCGAGAGGTGGCCGCTGCAGATTCGTCCGAGGAAAACGTTGAGCTTCACAGCGGCGTCATGCAGCGGGGTACAGACGACCGCTGTGGCTTCCTCCGGAGCAAACCAAATCATTCACAGCGGTCATGCAGCGGGGGAGAACTGACCGCTGTGAACCTTCGCGCACACAAAAATAACCGGGTCAAACCCGGTTTGTCCCGGGTTGACCCGGCCCGACCCTGTTTCATTTATAAGCAAAAGACATAATTATTGAGGGATTATCTTGTTTTTAGTTTACAAAAAACGTGTTTAAGGGTTTGTAAGGAGATTGTAAGAGATTTTTGATGTTTTAATGCAAGTTCTTGATTGATTGATTTTCTTTCATCTATCTATCTTCTTATCATCTTCCATGAATCTAAACACTTCCTTTATGGGATTTGTGGAGATAAACATGGGTTGTGAGTAGTTTTCTAGAATTCTAGGGTGAAGTAGATTTAGGTAATTTTAGTGTGAATCAATGATGTTAGGGCCTAGATTATCAATGATCCTTCCTTGTTTAGTGTTCTTAATGCTAAATTGACCATGATCAAGTTGATTAAGATCATAGGGAATTTTTCGTCCGGAAGGTGTTCGATGAAATCCCCCAATGAACTAATCAAGGGATATTGCATTCTTAGCCTATGGAAATAGTTGTCTAAGATGTTTATTGATTAAATGATCTTGTTTCTAATGCTTGAAACTTACTAAATCACAAATGAGAATTTGTTCTTGATCTAGTAATTTCCAAAGTGATTAATTCCAAGGAATTGGGTTAGTCTTGTTTAATGATTGTAATCTAAGGATTAGCTTTACTTGAGTATATTGGCATCATTGTGAACCTCTAAAGTTACCAACAATCGCACACTTCACCCTTAGGATTCGTTTTTAGTATTGTCTTAAACCGTAATTTGCATTCTAGTTTGAGTTTCTATCTATCGCTTTAGTCAAATATAGTTTGTTTTCAATACCACTTAGGTTGTTAGAAAACCTTTACTTGAATTACTTAGATTAAGAAGTTTTATGTATTCTTAGTGTTTAATCTTAACCCCTTATGGATTGACATCTCAAGTGTTACAATGACATGAGTACACTTGGATAATTGAAATCGAAAATATCTGTTATCAAATATTAACTTCTAAACCTAAACTTACGCTAGAAGTTTTATTCGTTCCTATATATTAACCTTGCTAATGCTCCTCGTGAGTAGAAGATTCTCTGTTGGCTCATGTTACAATGTTGTAGACAATTAATTCAAACCTCCTCAAGGTATTTTCCTTCACTCACACCATCAAATGTATATATTTTTTTAAAACGTTTGATACTAATATATACATGTAACAAAATCTAACATTTATCTTCTCCAAACGCAGTGTTCAAGCCATTCTTCAATCAATGCATATGTTTCTCGATTCCTTCTTGAACAATCCATGCCCATAACACTATGGTTGTCTTTAGCTCCTATTATTTTAGGTAACCACACAAATTAAACTCATTTATCATTTTCTTATGTTTTTTTGTGTCCTTGGTTTCTTGGATTGACCTTTAATGCTAACATTAAAGAAGTTGCAATGGCTTCGCTAATTGAGTTATCTTTTAATTGGCTAGGTTTTAGCAGTTCGATGATCTCGAACATCTCTTTTAAATGGGGGACACAATTGAGGCGTCTTCGACGATATCAAACGATTCCAGGAGTCAAATTTTGGAGAGAAAGGTTGAAAATATAGGAAACCCATAAACAAATTTGATTGGGGAGAGAGTTTCTTAGAGAGGATTGAAACGCGTGGAATGTAGGAAATTGCAGAGAAGTCTACGTATTGCCGATGTTTGTGTGTAAAATTGCAGTGAAGTCTCAAAGGTTTTTTTGGTTCTCTCTCTCTCTCTCTCTCTCTCTCTTTGCCGATGTCCTACCTGTAAATTCTTAGAGATGAGATTAGTGTTTCAGAAATTAGGCATGTCCTGGAAAATTGAGTATTAAATGGGGAAAACAGGGAGATAAATGTAATCGTTAGGATGGTGAGGGAAATTTGATGAAGCCTTGTGTTGGTGACTCTCTCTGGTTTTTACGAGAAATAGTTGAAGAAGAAAAAGACAGAAAAAGATAAAAGAAACAAAAAAAGAAGAAGACAGAGAAAGAAGAAGAAGATGGAAAAGAAAGTCTATGATCTACCTGGTCAGAAGAGAGACCAATTTGAGAAGGTAATTCGTTTGAAGAACTTACGTTATTGATTTTGTAATTCTGCAGAGATATCCACTTAAGTTTTGCTACGAGTCACTTCACGAGCAAGTTCCCACTAGCGAAATGGATCNAGGGAAATTTGATGAAGCCTTGTGTTGGTGACTCTCTCTGGTTTTTACGAGAAATAGTTGAAGAAGAAAAAGACAGAAAAAGATAAAAGAAACAAAAAAAGAAGAAGACAGAGAAAGAAGAAGAAGATGGAAAAGAAAGTCTATGATCTACCTGGTCAGAAGAGAGACCAATTTGAGGAGGTAATTCGTTTGAAGAACTTACGTTATTGATTTTGTAATTCTGCAGAGATATCCACTTAAGTTTTGCTACGAGTCACTTCACGAGCAAGTTCCCACTAGCGAAATGGATCAGAATTGGTGAGCATTTATATTCCTTTGTGTGCCTATATTGTTGTGAACCTGATCATTGTTTTTGATCTGTAGGTGTGTAAACTGGGTTTTACACCAGCTTGAAATATTTCTGCACAAGTCTGAATTATTAGATCTGATTTAAATCATCTTATTAAGTCTTATCCTATAAATCAAAACAGTGGAAGGAAATGTAATCATCTTATTAAATAAATGCAAGTTATTATATCTAAAGAGCTGCTACATATCAACATTATACAAATCTAAAATATTCATATTTGATGGTATCTTCCTATTATTACAAGTTTACAACTTACAATGAGTTAAATAGGTATGAAGGCTCTTTGAATCAACAATAAGAATGTGCATATTGGGGTCAATACACAAAAGCTTTCACGGCATGAAAGTAAACGTAAGAGCGGTTATAAGTGAATTTGATTCCGGTATTGGCTTTGTATAGAAAAATTTGGGTATCACTAATTTTGAATCATACATGTCATACCAAAAATATATTTTTCCATACAAAATAGAAAACATAAAAACAAAAACAAATAAAAAATTGTCGCATGCCCTTATTGTGGATTAAAATTTTAGAAAACTATATAATATATTTTATACCAAAAATAAAATTGTTAACACATCTCAAACTCTTACATCCACAAATACATTTTGTCAAAAAAAATAGAACTAAACATTAGAAAACAAAAATTAAAATTTACCACCGTTCTAGGGTGGATTAGAAAAAAATTATGTCAACATAATGAACTCTCGTTACTTTTCATATTGAACTCCCGTTCTAGGGCGGATTAGAAAAAACAAATTATATTTAAACACCAAAATAATTATGTGTCTCATATGACAAAAATTAAATATACAAAAAACTATATCTAAACACAAAAATAAACACAAATTATATTATAAAATTTGATAAACAAACAAAAAAATTCCCGTGCGGGGGCACGCGGTTAGAATCTAGTATATTTTTTAATTGCGATTATATATAACCACTTTGTAAGTGTTTTGTTATCTGTCGAATATTGCATTCTAGATTTCTGATAGTTTTGTAAGCAACATAAAATGAATTTCATAAATTAAATGGCAAAAGTTATATGTTTTCCGGCCAAAATAATATTTATGCCCCCAATAAAATTGATTTCTAAATAAATGAGTAAAGCTTTCCGGCCAAAATAATATTCATCGCCTTATTTTTTGTTCTATTTGTTTTTAAAAGCTTGTATGTTATTATGTTTGTATTTTCTATGTAATTTTGGATTTTATATATATAAATAAAGATAGATGTTAAAAAAATATATTTCTTTCTAAATATATCGATTCATCTAAATGGTATAGATTATATGGTGGGAACAAAACGCTAAAATTTTCGTAAAACCTGTTTTACCTATCTAGATCATCTATCGATATTGCTATTTGTTGGGGATAAATCGTTCCCCTTTGGATCGGTGAATCAGAGAGTGATGCGTGTCATACTAGGCTACACGGCCACTTGACCTGAAAGCGCACCACCTTGAGGGGGTGGGGTTACGAAGCTAGGTAGTTGAATCTTAGGACATGTTGTATGACGTGTCACCATAGATTAGGCGGCCACTTGACCTAAAAGCGTGCCACTAAGAGAGGGTGTGGTTACAAGGCATAGTGGTCGAACCATAAGACATGTTAGGACAGGGAAATGAACTACCACCTTCTCCCAAAACCGTCATCGATTAGCGAAAGCGGGAAGTAAGGAGTCGAGTGGTCCCAGAGTGGAAAGGGGTTGTCTTTTCCTGAACCCGCCAACTCGTGCCATGTAACCTAGAGAGTGCGGTAGTAGGGAGATAAGTAATCCAAACAGGAACAGGTCGACTTGCCGTCTACATCATCGCAAACCAGGCAGTAATGCCCGGGAAAGTAAGCTCTCAGGAAACTGGGTAGCAATATCCATGAAGGTAAGGGAGACCCGATACCCCTTACCAAGTTATTAGAAAGGTAAAAGAGACTTATCAAACACGAGTCTTTCGCTATTTTCCCTCCATAGATAATGTTTTGCAATTCAAACTATTTCCGCCTAAACACTTAGCGGAAGATTCACGCTACGCGGTTTCAGGGTCAGAGACAGATGAAAGCAACGTATCGCGGAATCTCGGGACGCATGTAGTATGGGACGAGCAGACCACACGGCGCCAAACCCCCGAGGCACATAGCAAGGACAACTCGGCGTAAGATAGAGTCGCTAATAGACAAGTAAAGGCGCAAGAAAAGCACTTTAGGACAAAGCACAAAGAGCCAGCTCGGAGGATCCACCCACTTGACCCGGATTACGAAAATACGGCCCGATATACAATCCGGGGCAAGTATACTCTATAAAAGTCACATGCGCTCCCCGAAAGCAAGGGACATACAGTCTCTTAACCTAATTTCCTCTCTTCTTTCTTTTCTCTTGAAAACACCGAAAACCCTCTCTGATATTCCTTGAATCGGTTCTGATATTCTGACTAACTAAACCCTTTGGTGTTCTTGAATGGATCTTCAAGTATATGCCACATAAGGGAAGATTTCTTCACTTCTTTTATATATTATGTCTATTTGATTCTTCTTCTTTCTTTTCTATAGTTTACTTTTCTGATTTGTGTTGTTTTTGTGAGTTTACTTTTTCTGGGTTCTTCATGTTCTTGGTGTTGTGAATAGTAGATTTTTGTTGGATCATGTTTAGGCTTGATTTGGATGGTTTGATGATTGCTTGTTGATGTTTAGGTTTAGATAATCATTTGTTCACATGTTTAGAAGTGATCTTAATGCTAGAGTTGAATTAGCTACTCAATTTCTAGATCATGGTCGATTTACACTCGGAAGAGGTTTGGTAGATTGTCTAGAAGATTTCTAAACATGCTTTTCATTCTTAACCGATGGCCATCATGATTAAGGGTGAATTGTTGGCTAAAAAAGGACTTACGTTTTATGCTTGTTGATAATTTGGTTGCAATTGAGAAATTAGCTAACTCAAATTATCAATAAAAGGTTTAGCATCATGAGAGTGAATTAAGCTATTTGTGTGTTCCTTGTCAAAGAATGAATGTGCATTGAATATTTATGCATCATTAGTAAATTGTCTTGATGGTTAGATGATGGTGATTTAGGATGATCTCGGATAATTCTTTCACTTAGATTCTTAGGTTGATTCTTAATGCTAGATTTGACATGATAAACCGAAGTTTAGAACTGCACCTAGATTAGGTAGTTCTAGTTTGGCGTGACAAACCGAACTAGAGCTACACCCTAGGATTTTTGGTCTCATCCCATGCATTATGGATATATTCGAGTAAACGGTGTTAGTGCTAGATTAAGTTGGTCTCATCCCATGCATTAGAGATAGATGAACTTAGGCATTTCACACCCGGAAGGAGTTAATAGAATTGTTTGAACCGAACCTTTTGTGAGCTTTACATATCATGCACAATTGGCCATTGTAGTTTCGTGTGTTTAGTGAACTAAATGGACATGTGATTAATGCTCATCCATTATCTTTGATTGCAAACGGAATTTTATGATAATCGAGTAATCGATGAAGAGATTGATACCACGAGAGTGGATTAGTCTTATGTTTGTGTCCATGTTCTAAGATAGTGATTAATGCTTCCGAATGATTCATTGTTTAATTGTTAATCATCTCTTCGATAGTTTAAGCCATGATCCAACGTTTTCTCTTTGTGTTTTATTTTCTTTCTTGCATTTTGATCTCTTTCTTCTTTCTTTTTTGTATTAAAAAAAACCCATTTTGTACGTTGTGCTCTAGCTTAGTTTGTTTCTCGTATCTTTGGTGTGTAATCTTTATTCTCTGTGAGATCGATCCTAAAGTGCTACATTGACATACCGTTATGATTGCGGTATTAATTGGTGCGGTATAAAACACGCGAAATCAATACACCTCACCTATTGCTTTGATGAGGCTTGCATTTCTGTCCGAAACAAACACTAATTCAGGACTATCGGGTATCACGGTTTTCAGCGTATTGAAAAACCACGTCCAACTCGTGTTGTTTTCAGCATCAACTACAGCAAAAGCAATGGGATAATGGTAATGATTAGGATCTTGAGCTGTTGCAAAAATTAGCACACCACCATGTTGGGTCTTCAAAAAAGTTGCATCCACAATGATCACTTTACTCATTGCTCGAAGACTCTAGAACACACTCCTAACACTAAATGAGACACTTATGCATGAATATGTAACAAAGTATGCATGAATGAGAATAAAACACACCAAAATAAAGGAGTTAAAACATGCAAAATATGGTGTTATCATGTACCCGGGATATAAACATGGGTATTGCATCTTTCATTTGTCCCAAAATGTGAGATTGCAAGTTAGAAGGGACAAAGATGTTGTTGCAGAAAAATTCAGGGAATGCGCAAGGCTGTATACAGAGGCTGAGTTTCGAGAAGCATACAGTGAATTGCGGAATACTTATCCTAATGTAGCAAAGTATATGTATGGTAGTTGATATATCATGGTTTTTACCCCTTTTAGGCCATGATATAAGTCCGTTTTATAGAGTCTTTCTACTATTTTGGAGTCTTTTACAGGTTTTAGCACGTCTGGAGCATAATTGGAGATATTAGAGCTTTCTAGAGCATTTTGGAGCAAAGCAGAAGTTCGTGTAGCTGAGTACCCGATTTGAAGCCTTAGTATCGATCGACACTACTCTAGTATCGGTCGATACTCACTGCAGCAAGACACAAGTCGCGACTTTTATGAAGAGTTGAAGAATTGCAAAATTGCCCAGAAGACTTTGTTATTTACAATTAAGCCCAGAACGTGTTTTAGGAGTTTAAGTTAGGTTTTTAAGCCACTTTTGGCTAATTACACTTGATTACTCTTTATTCTATTCTGGTTTTTGGAGAGGAAAATTTAGAGGGAGACAAGTCTGAGACTCTGTTCGTCCAAGAGAAGATTTCGAACCCTCTTGTTTCTCTACTTTTTATTATTTATCTGAGTATTATTTCAGTCATGTTTATTGTTTCAATTACCATGTCTGAGTAGTTCTCTTTTAGGTTTAGGGTTCTCATAAAAGGATTTCTCTGAATGTTAGATAGATCGATTTATTAGGGTTCATAATCAATTAAGTTCTTCACCATAGGTTGTTCTTAGCGCTAATTCTAGCCTGATCACCTAGAACTTAGATCTAGGTTAATTGATTAGGCACGAAAGTGCAATTGAATAACCTGACAGAACCTAGAGTGAGCAAAATAACTATCCGCAAAGAAATTTGGTTTAGTTGCTTTGTGAACATATCAAACCTGAACTCTAAAGCTGGTTTAGATCCTTAGGATTAATAAAGAAATTTGGAATTCTAGGACTTAGACTTAGATAATTCTCGCAACGAAAGTTGGTTAATTATAATTTAGTGTTTTGAGTTCAAGAACCGTGCTAAATCTGAATCCTGATAGGTTGATTTGTCTGCTTTCTCTGATTTCCTTAGAGATACCATGAGCCTAGTTTTTCCCATTGAATTTACAACCCACTTGATAATCCTAGTTGTTTTCTGTTTAATCTATTGACTTAGCTTAATTCAAATCTTGCAATTTATTGAGTGATATCTTGAGTCTTTGTGGTTCGACCCCTACCATACTGCAACTACTGCTTTAGTACTTTAGAGTATTATATTTGAGCATATCAGTAGTGTAGATGAGGCGAAATGGGCAAAGTGTTATTTTCCAGGAGAAAGGTACAACGTAGACATCAGTAATTGTGTAGAGTCCATAAACAGTATTTTTCTTGATGCGAGAAAGTACTCGTTATTACCTATTATTGATGCGATTGTTGCAAAATTGGCTGAGTGGTTTAACAAACATAGGAACGAGTCGTTGCTGCATCGGACGCACATAAACTGATCCCCTTTGTGGAGAACCTAGTGCACGGTAGGGTAGCCATTGTGAGGAAGCTATCGGTGAGTGAGGTAAACTACTTTCACCTTGAATACGTGTCATTGGACGCGATGGGAAGACTTATTTGGTGGACTTGGGAAGGAAAACTTGCGGTTGCAAGTGTTTTGATATAGACAAATATCCTTGTGTCCATGCAATAGCCGCTACAATTGTTTTCATGAAACAGGGAGGAAGAACAGAGGATATACATGTAGAGAAATTGTGCTCGAAGTATTATTTGATAGAGACGTGGGCATTGGCGTATTATAGGACGATATATATGGTTCCGCATAAGTCCCAGTGGATTATTCCGGATCATATACAACAATTGTGTGCCTTACCCCCATATTACAAAAAAAGAAAGGGAAGAAGGCAAATAACTAGACAGCCATCGGTTGGAGAACGTCGCCGAAGGATGAGTAATAGGCCGGTGCGTGGCCAAGGTGAAGGCTTATTTAGCTATTTTAATTGCAGTAGGGATAGTAGGGATAGTATCGATAGTAGCCAAGTTTAAATTGTCATTGTTTTTGAATATGTATGTCGTATTTTGACACTCTGTTTTGTTTTACGACGTAAATCTTGGTACAACTATGTTCACCTCAATGTTTTGCAAAAAAAATTGAGAAATTAGTTTAATTGGTTTGCAACTAATTCAAACAATTTTTTTAATATTCAAGCTTTTAGTCGTTTTGCACTCGAGCCAAAGCCCTTTCAGTGTTCTTTTTACTTGAATATTAAAAAAAAATAGAAAACAGTAATTATACTTATTTTTACATAAATTATAAACTATAAATGCTCATTCACATATTTAATAAATGTTTTAATACGTTCTATCTTACAGAGTTACATATTTCATAAACATTTATTTTTTTGGAAAATAAATGTTTACAACATCTGATCATATTCTATTGTTCCCATCAAGAACTTTATAATTCTATGGTCATTTTGTTAATTTTGACCCTCTTATGAAGCGAAAGTTATGAAAAAATTGATTTATAATATTTTTTTCCATGAGAACGTTGGAAATGCACTTTTATTACCATAAATCTAGTGTACAACCAAAACTAATTATTTTTAACCATGATATTACTAATTATAGGTTATAATCATAAAAGTACAACTACATGTCGTCGAGTAAAACTGGAACATTAGGTACTACTATATGTGAAATCCCAAAATTTGTTATTCATATAATTGCCAAGTGTCCATGTGTTATTGGAAGATATGATTTTGGCGTCATGTGAGAAACAACTACGCCATGTGTCAATTGGTTTAATTCCCAATTTCGTAACCCTCCCTTATTTTTTCCCCCCAAAATGCAAAATTCTCAAATTCGAAATTATAGGTTCCCCCCCCCCCCCAACCCAAAAATCACAAAATCCCCAATTTTTAGGTTTTCCCATCCCCGAAAATCACAAAATCGCCCGAAACAAAAGACGAAGAATGTCGTACAGTTACAGTCTCAGCCCTTCCGAGAGATCAAGCATGAGCCCTCCTCCTGAGAATTATGGAATTCCGACTGCTTGTTATTGTTGTGCGGCACCAACCATTGAAACTTCTTACACCAATTTGGATCCATGAAGGAGATACTACACATGCGCCCTCAAAGATGTAAACAAAATTCTGATTTCCAGTTTCGTCCCACTTTTTTTTGGATAAAGATGGCTAATTTAATTTCCGGCATCCTTTAATTTCGTGCAGACTCTAGGCGGAGGATGCCATTTTTACAAATGGCATGATGATGCAATGACAGAGGAGTTCCATGTCATTTAGATAGAGAAGGCAGAAGAAGAAGACCGGATTCGATACGACCTTAGGCGTCATGAGACGAAGACCGACATTTTACACCTCCGAGAATCTATTTAAGAGTTGAAAGACCAGGTTGACAGCCTTAGCAACATCGTGTGTGACTCAATTTTCAATGAAATTGTTCATGCTTCAGATGTCTTTCACCGAAACGAGTTTTACAAGGAAGTGAAAGTGATGGTTAATCTCTCTGCTCTTGCCATTGTCTCAGTATCTTCAATTATATACTTGTTTAAGTAGATAATATAAATCTTGATCTTTTGTTGTTCATAACTTTATGTTGATTTTCTGGATTTTGTTATGTTGTTCATAAGTTTATGCTGTTGGATTTTGGGATTTTCCAAATTTACGAGTAGTTGAACCGAGATTTACCGAGTATTACCGAATTTTGAAATGTCCAAAATTTACGAGTAGTTGAATCGAGATTTACCGAGTATTACCGAATTTTGAAATTTTCCAAATTTTAGGAGTAGTTGAACCGAAAATTACCGAGTTTTACCGAATTTGGGTATGTGTTGGATACGAGTAGAAAATTAAATATTTATATATATTAAAAAAAACAAATTACATAAAACATTTTTTAAAAAAAACTACAACATAAACATAAAATATAAAACAAAAACATAAAAATAAAAACATAATATTTATTTTTTGATTTTATTCCGCTGTGGATTAATCCATGGCGTACTCTTGTGTCCAACTACGTGCATGAGCATCGTAGTTGGCCCTCTCCCCGCGGTACATTAAGGCGATGTGCTCGATGCACACATCATCCTCATTCACCAGTGGGTGAATGAGCATGTCCGCCAGCGCCGCCAACAGCCCCTTGATCGTCGTCCCCGTGGGCCATCCAGTGGCCAGCAGCATGGGGTGGAAAACATTCCCCCTAACATTGATGTTAGGGTGGTATGGCTGGGTCCTCCAGCAGATTTTGGGGGGCCTGAAGGGGAACTCCGGCGGGAACCATACGGAGAGCTTGAACAGACCCCTTTCGTAGGGACTGTTAGGGGGTCCGAGAATTACCGCCTCCCACTCGTATACGTCGTCGGCCATGGGACCCACCGAGAACCCTCCATGAGGGTTCTTCACAAGGTCTCTCAACTGACGCTTTATCCATATATTAGCCATGAAAAGATGAAAATATGAGAAGATATGTGATGAAGAAGATGAGAGATGAGAGTTGAGAGATGAGAATAGCGTGTATTTATAGAAGGGAAAGGGGAAAAGAAAGGTTGCCACGAAGCGGTGAAAGTAATGAGGGTATTACCAAAGCGGTACAACTACCACCAAGTTACATTTATTTACCTTCATTTAATTAGCATAAGCATCGGTCAAAACTGCATGCAGATTTGACACCACGAGCAGACGAGGTGACGTAAATAAATTTTAAAAACCGTAATTAATTTCATAAATAATTATCAAAAAAACATTCTGTAAAGAAGCCTTGGGAACACGAAAAAATAGTTAAAACACCTTGGGAACACAAAAAATTGATTCCTTGAACCCTCCTTTAATTGATGATTTGGTTTACAACCACTTTCGATTTTACTTACCCGAATTGAATGCTGATTTGACAGTGTATTACTGGTATAACTACCACCGCTTTCTTTTTTATTTACCTTATATTATCTCATGCATGCACAAAAAAAAACATTTTAGTTAATGCTGATTTGACCGCCACTACATAATTTAATTTGGGAATTTGACTATTTCATTTAATTTTTCTTGTACCAATTCACAACGATTGATTACTCTGATTAGCCAAAAACATCAAAAAGAGTCATGTCCAAATACAAACCAAGATGAACAATAAGAGTCATGTCCAAAAACAAACAATATTAAATATAGAGGAGAGAGGTAAAAACAGTTCAACGCTTCGTTTGCCTCGTGCTTGGCCCTGTCGTCCTCGAAGCCTCCCGTTTCCATTTCCCACCACCCACTTCTTCCTCAACAGGAGCAACAGCCGCAACCTCTTTTGGTTGTCCCTAAAAATACCAAGTAATACAACATAGTGTTACCGAAAAAATACCAAGTGATACAAATACAATTAAAACCAGATTTCAAAGTAAAATACTTCTTCTCTTTTCGTACGACGTCTAGTCATCACGTACGTCCTACCAATCATCTCCTTCTCCTTCTCCTTCTCCATCTCAATTGCCACTTGGCTTCTCCCTTCTTCACATTCTTCTTCTTCTTCCTTGCTGCCCTCCTTGTCCTTCTCTTCTTGCCTCTTTCACATATTCTTCAACGGAGTTGAGTCTTGTGATATATCATGGTTTTTATCCCTTTTAAGCCATGATATAGGTCTGTTTTATAGAGTCTTTCTACTATTTTGTAGTGTTTTAGAGTCTTTTACAGGTTTTAGCACGTTTGGAGCATAATTGGAAATATTGGAGCTTTTTGGAGCATTTTGGAGCAAAACAGAAGCTTGTGCAGCTGAGTACCCGATTTAGAGTCTCAGTATCGATCGACACTACCCTAGTATCGGTCGATACTCATTGCAGCAAGACAGAAGTCGCGACTTTTATGAAGAGTTGAAGAATTGCAAAATTGCCCAGAAGACTTTGATAATTGCAATAGACCCCAAAACGTGTTTTAGGTTATTAATTAGGATTTTTGAGCCACTTTATGAAGAGGGTTTTTTTATTACACTTGATTGATCTGAGTTTTGTGAGAGAACGTTCTGAGGGAGATAAGTCTGAGACTCTGTTCGTCCGAGAGAAGATTTCGAACCCTCTTGTTACTCTCCCTTTTATTATTTATTTGAGTATTATTTCAGTCATGTTTATTGTCTCAATTCCCATGTCTGAGTAGTTCTCTTGTTAGGTTCAGGGTTCTCATAA
>PKMM01004975.1:22087-38392 GCA_002933915.1 Eutrema heterophyllum | reverse complement strand
TAGGCCTAGTCGAACCTTGCCTTACGATTCATTACTCTTGGTTCGCAATTTTGAAATTTTCGGATTATGTGTTCTTCGTGACTGCTCGATACTTGTCTTAGTATCGATCGATACCACCTTGGTATCGGTCGATGCTAACCTTCTACCTTGTCCGAGATTGTTGTGTTTGAGAGAGATGTTGGATTTATGCTGTGTTTCGTGTTTGTTAATGATGCAGATGCCACCTCGCAAGAAGCCACATGCTGATGATGCCTCGAGCTCTAACCCACCTGGCTGCGATCATCCGACGGAGTACTGTTTGGGCCAACACGTCAAGATCTTCGATGGTCTAACCTGGAACAGAGGGGTCGTAACGGCTTGCCTTACCAACGACCGTTACTTGGTGCGAATCAACGGTGCACAGGAGGATATTACTCTCTCCCATACTTACCTCTGCGACATCCCTGCACCACCTCCACCTCGTCCTGCCTACCCAGTCGCTCCTAGCGCAACGTGTAGGCCTCCTTCGCCTAAGATCAGCGAGAAGGCCAGGATCCGGTTGACCGATGATTACGAGGGCTCCGATAAGGAGATTACAGAGAGCCGGGGTTGCACGCACATGCCTATTTCCGAGGAGTGGGACGACTATGACTCCATTTTCTACAACGCCTGGTAGGCGGTTGATGTGCGCCCCACTCGATTTGTGGACACGCATGCTATGGGACAACTGGGCTTTGATAGAGAGCTTGATGGTTTGATTAGGAAGATTGGACTGGGGACGATGCCTACGCAGCAATATGACTTATACCCCGACTTAGTCCGCTAGTTCCTCGCGTCTGTCCGCGTCTACTACACTGGTGAGCCTCCAGTGACTGCACATCAGGGTGTGCTAACGTTCCTGATTCGCGGTGTGCGTTACAGGATTTCTTTCCAGGAGCTATGCAACATCTATGAGTTTAACAGAGATTTCTCGAGGTGTGAGCTTCCTCGCAGGTTCTTGGATATTGAGGCATTCTGGTCTCACTTCGGGCACGGGGTTTACGACTGCAAGACCACCACACAGATGGATGTGCGCCATCCTGTCATGCGCTGTCTTGTTAGGATCTTGAGCAACACCTTGTTGTGCAAGATGGAGCCTAACAAGATGAGGGTGACTGAGCTGATTGTGTTGTCCACTGGGATCAGGGACATTATTGAGGATGAGGCGTACGAGTGGCCCGAGATGGACCTGGCAGTCAACTTAGGTGCTGTCTTTGCGCACCACTTGGAGTCGTTGAAAGTGAAGCCTTTTACCGGACGTGGCAGATCTTCTAGGACAGCAGGTCGCCTGAAGACTGAGACGGTAGGCAGTCTCCTCACTCCCATCTTTCTGCACCTTGGGATCAGTACTACTAGCTGCTCGATAGTGACATCCCGCGAGCTTATGGACCTAGCGCACCTGGAGCACCTGCGCTGGCTGAAGCCGGATAGGCGTTGGGTTTTCAGCACTTCTACGGGGGACTATCTGGTTCAGCTCCCCAACACAGATCTGACGGACATTGGCGGTGATCCTGCTCAGCTACTCTTTGCGCCTGCCACAGCTGACATGGAGCATGCACCGATCACTCGACGTCGAGGCTCCGCTACTCGCGTCCGTCCGCCTGCTTCTGGCCCTGTTGGGGGTCGATCACGCGCACGCCACGCACCTGCTCCTACACCTACTTTTCCTACGCCACCTGCGATGGAGATGGACCCGTTCCAGCGCTACGTTGTCGAGAGTCTTCAGACCATTTGGAGTACTATGTCTCGATGCAGCTGCATGGCGTCTCAGCGCCCCGTTTCACCACGATCACCACATTAGGCTGGACCATCTGGCACCGCTGGCGATGACTCTGACGCCACTGAGGAGGATTAGTCCTCTGGTTATCTGGTTTCACGTTTGTTTTTCTTTTCCCTTTTCTATTTCTTTTCGTTCGAACTTTTGTTATTTTGGGTCTTATGTTAGCATTGTTATCATTGTGTACTTTGTGGAACTTATGCTTCTATGATTTTTGTTGCTTTTGACTTGTGTTTGAGTGATCTAACAGTGCTAACCATAACACATTTGGATCATTTGACACAATTTTCGGGCACCATTATCGCTGTCAAGAGGAATTTTGCCGACCACGTGCTGGTATCGATCGATACCAGTTCAGTGTCGGTCGACACTCATTACCATCTCGGGTAACCTCTTCGATTTTCAAATTCCACTTGGTTCATTTGATTTCTCTCACCAAACTCAGGCTTGATAACACTGGGGACAGTGTTGTTTAAGTCTGGGGGAGGTAGTCGCTGACATTGTGTTTGTTTTTCTTAAGAGTCAGTCGTTTTTATCGAGTCAAAATTTGTTTTATTGAGTCAAAATTTTGTTGGAGATTATGATCGTGTCCTTGAAACTGCTGTTTTGATTTTGCTTCCGAGTGTCCACTGTTACAGAATCGGCTACAGATCGACTAATGAAAAATCCAAAGGCTGACCAGTTAACTAGAAGACACACATGTTTCCAGCAGAGTTCTCTTAAAGCCTGAGCCAAATTTTTGCACTTCATCGATGTGGTTAGTATTCATAGAGCTTGATTCCTCATTCATATCTGACAAAGGAACCCATGTGTTTAAAAGTAATAGTATCTCTCTCCCCTGCTGTTAATTAATAAATAAGAGCATAAAAGATGAAATGATTTTCTTCTGAGTAGAGGGCTAGGAAAATTTCCAGCGATCCCATTATTCTACTTGGTGAGGGATGATCACACAGAGGATTGGAAGCGAGGCTAGGATTTTCCTATGATGCCATTATTCGCCTACATCCTTTGATACATTGAGAGGGAAGAACCGGGGATTCGGTGGCAAACACCATCAATACTCGCGTCTCATACCTTGATATGTATATGCGAGAAAAAAAAAAAAGAGAAGAAGAAAATATGATAAGAAATAAGTCTGGGGGAGAGAAAGTGATACAAAAAGTATGAAATTGGATGGTTTCTTGTTATGATATTGTATGGGAAAGAATCTAGAAAGTTCTTGGTATTAATCACAGCGATGAAACTGGCGATGAGGGGTTTAAATGAACGATGCTGCGAGATAATGTGTGTAGTCTGGGGAAGCTGCGATTGTCTGCGGAGAAGTACATGGTGGTTAGATTTGGATCTGGTTAGGTGACATTTGGGTGCTTGGGAAAAGGCTCATTGCAACGTTCCAAGAACAGGTGAGTCTCCGTGTTTTCAAACTTCTTTCTCTGGTTTAGTCTTCTATTTGCTTGAGGGCAAGCAAAGGCTAAGTCTGGGGGAGTTGATATATCATGGTTTTTACCCCTTTTAAGCCGTGATATAGGTCCATTTTATAGAGTCTTTCTACTACTTTGTAGTGTTTTAGAGTCTTTTACAGGTTTTAGCACGTTTGGAGCATAATTGGAAATATAGGAGCTTTTTGGATCATTTTGGAGCAAAACAGAAGCTTGTGCAGCTGAGTACCCGATTTAGAGTCTCAGTATCGATCGACACTACCCTAGTATCGGTCGATACTCATTGCAGCAAGACAGAAGTCGCGACTTTTATGAAGAGTTGAAGAATTGCAAAATTGCCCAGAAGACTTTGATAATTGCAATAGACCCCAAAACGTGTTTTAGGTTATTAATTAGGATTTTTGAGCCACTTTGTGAGGAGGGTTTTTTTATTACGCTTGATTGATCTGAGTTTTGTGAGAGAGCGTTCTGAGGGAGATAAGTCTGAGACTCTGTTCGTCCGAGAGAAGATTTCGAACCCTCTTGTTACTCTCCCTTTTATTATTTATTTGAGTATTATTTCAGTCATGTTTATTGTCTCAATTACCATGTCTGAGTAGTTCTCTTGTTAGGTTCAGGGTTCTCATAAAGGTTTTCTCTGAATGTTAGGTTAATTGGTTAATTAGGATTCACTATCTGAATTAGTTCTTCGTCTAGGTTGTTCTCAAAGCTAATTCTAGACTAATCACCTAGAACTTAGATCTTAGGATAATTGGTTAGGCACGAGAGTGCGATTAGTTACCTGACAGAACCTAGAGTGAGCAAAATAACTATTCGCAAAGAGATTTGGTTTAGTTGTTTTGTGAACAAATCAAACTTGAACTAAAAGCTGGTTTAGACTTTAGGATTCTCAAAGAGATTTAGAATTCTATGATTTAGACTTAGATAGTTTTCGCAACGAGAGTTGGTTAGATATACTTTAGTGATTTGAGTTCAAGAACCGCGCTAAAACTGAATCATGTTAGCTAGTTTATCTACATTCATTGAATTCCTGAGAAATACCCTTGGCCTAATCTTTCTTCCAATCGATTTACAACACATCTAATTTACGCATTGCTTTAGTCTACAAACTATTGGTTTAGCTTAATTCTAATCTTTATAATCTATTGAGTGATATCTGGAGTTCTTGTGTTCGACCCCTAACTATACTGCAATACTGCTTTAGTACTTTTTAGGGTATTAATTTGAGCATATCATCTTGTATCAATGCCATGCGGTCCTTGATTTGGAGAAACTGATCGTCCATACTTTTCCTCAAGCTCTGTAGCTGTTCCACAAATCTAACCGAGGCGACATTCTCTATAGCCACTGCACGATGATGGACCCTCTCCCGGACAGCAACATCAATGTTGAATAGCTCTTTCCATAATATCGGCTTCCCTTCATCTATTAGACGCTTCGACCAACTGTCAGGAACTACATCACCGAAATCTGGCTCCCCATACTCCCCAGCCACGATTCGAGCCATCATAATTTGCTCATCCAAGGATGGTTGCAAGATAATGTCAATGTCATGTGAATATTAAAAAAAAAACCAATTTAACAACAAGTACATGCTACATAAATAATGAATATGATATAAGATGATTTCCAACCTTAGTATCACCAAGTGCTTCGTATAGTTCCGATAAAGGAAAACCTTTGAGTGCGAATGGTTGGTACTTTTGTTTGCACATCCGAGGACAATCCATCTCTGCTCTTCTAACATCTTCTCTGAATTTGATCTTCAGTTTTGGTATTGCCTCAAAAGCTAAAATCTACAAATAACACACGAAATTACATCATAAAAACTATGAAAGGAATACTTATCCACATTCAAAATCATATTATTTACCTCCAACGGAGTAACAAAGCTTGGAAAGGTCCATGAATCTATTTCGATGACCCCATTGAAATGCTTCATTATATGATCAATTTCCTTCATATTCACATAGAAGGAAAACCGCCCCCACGTGAATGTTCGGCACGCTTCAAGATCGTTCACAATTCTCAGAAAAACGGCTCAACAGATGGTGCGTTCTTTCCGGTCTTCGACTTTCCACTAATTATGCTAGCTAAGAAGTAGACGACACACATCTTCAAGCGATCTGGACAAGCTCGCATCTTGCCGAGCTTTTCTTCAACAACAGCGATTGAGGGGACGGTTCCTTTCTTAAAATGCCTCGACTTAAACTCATCACTGCCCATTGTCTCAGTCATCTTCTGGATAGGGACGACAGTCTAATCCAGATAGGAGTGCATGTTCTCTGAGGGAATAGCGGATGGGAACGCCATTAACAACAAACCAACATTCCTTCCTCTTATTTGTACTTGCCGTCCATAGAAGAAGCATCCACATGCCCATCACCTTATGTGTTGTGTCCATTTTCATGGCCCTATGCATGTGCCAAAAATGCTTGAACTGCATATGCTCTATAAACCACCTCAACTCGTCAGGTTTAAGTCCTATAGACTCCAATTTCTCCACTGCTTTGTGGATATAGCACCTTGTTCCCAACTTGATTACCTTGTTATACTCAGTAGTACCAAAGAACATCCTCTCAGGTTGCAATGGCTGGTCTTCCTCCTCGGTATACGTTGGCTGCTGCCACAGCATTAACTGATTACCCTCAGCATTCTCTCGCGACGGTTCTGGGGGCGAGTTTTCATACATTTCCGATATCGGATGTGTCTCAATTTATTCGAGAAAAGCCATAACACAAGTTCTACGAAGTTATAACATAATCCATTAGCATTCGAAAGAAATACAACTCTACACAAAAATCGAATTCCATTCTACACAACTACACATCAATCGGATTTCATTATACACAAAATTCAAATTCCATTCTAATTCCATTCTACACAAAATCGAATTATTTTCTACAACCCAGAAAGGTAGAACGAAACCCAGAAGAATAAGAAGGACGAACCTGATTTAGAGTTGGGATTTTGAATCCGCAGAAAATCACTACCACGGTCTTAGTAGTACATCTTCGTACCAAATAGGAGGGAAGAACTTTCGAATTGACACAAGCAGATGAGAAGTAGATCGACAATTTTAGGTTTTTAATTTGAGGTTTTAACCCGATTTCAGCGAATTAAATCCGATAATCACGGGTCTGGTGTACAATTCGACCCGATATTGCGGGTCTGGAGTGGTTTCGCGGGTGGAGTGTGGATATCGCGGGTTTGGGTGTGGATATGACTTGTTGGGTTTGTAATTAACAAAGTTTTGTAAAGGTGAGTAGTTTTTTTAAAAACTTTTTTGATTTAAAAAAAAATCAAAAAGAAATTAGTTTTTATAAAGGGGCATATGAGAATTCTCGTCTTCTAAAAAGGGCGCATCTCAGCATTTCCCCCCTGATTCTTCGCACAGGAAAAAATGGTGGTGTCTCGGCGATTCGCTCAAGTGTCGAGTGACGATGAAGACGATGTACCAGCGACTAGGTCAAAGGGACGGAACTCGAGGAGCCCTGAGGAAACAACGGATGGGAAACGGAGGAAGCGTAAGAAGGTGAAGCTGTACGAAGATGTTGAAGACGATGTGGAAGAGAAGGAAACGGAGAGGAAGAGAAAGAGAAGGGGAAGAAAAGACGAGGAGGAGGAAACGCCTCCGGAGGAGGAAGAAGAGGAAGAAGAGGAAGAAGAGGAGAAGCCTGATGACGCGAGTCCGGTTGGCGAATCGGTTAAGGTTACGGGTAAAGGCAAAGGGAGAAGAACCCATTTCGTGCAATTCGAGTATGATGGTAACAAATACGAACTGGTGAGTTTGTGTTATATCTCTTGGGATTGTTGATTCTACTTTCTAGGGTTTTGCTTTTGCTCTGATTGATGGATTTTATCTTCTGCTATTTTGGGTTCGAGTGCTGTGATGAAATTGCTCTTGCGGGTGTTTTTTTTTTCCATGTTCTGATCAAATTTGTTGATTTGGAATTGAAAGGTGTGAAATTTAGGGATTTGGAAAGGTGGGTTAATCACGTACTCAGGGTTGGTTGAGACTTTTATTTTTCTAATTGAGTCTACAAGTGCACCTTGTTCTATTGCTTGCTGTTATCACGTCGTTGTGGACCCTGAAATCTAGGGTTTTGAAGGAACTTTGATGTCTATGTGAGATGATTAGAATGTGTTAATGCTGTTCTTACGTCTTTCATTTGCCGTCTTAATGGGTTTCACGGCTAATGTTTATGAAGAACCTAAGATGATGTAGGGAATTAGCTATAGATGCTCTGTTTATTCTGTTTAGTGTCTGGTTGACTCAGTGCTTGAGACCTTAGAGACCATCTCTCTGACATTACTTTCTTGCACAGGAGGATCCGGTGCTGTTGGTTCCAGAAGACACAAGTCAAAAGCCCTATGTTGCGATTATTAAGGTACTGGTGTGCTAGATTTTGTATATGCTTACTAGTTCTTGTTGTATCATCCACTTCGAAATAAGACTTGTTTTTTTTGGCAGGATATTACCCAAACAAAAGATGGGAGCATGATGATTCTGGGACAGTGGTTTTATCGTCCAGAAGAAGCAGAGAAAAAGGGTGGTGGAAACTGGCAATCAAGTGATACACGAGAACTGTTCTACAGTTTCCATCGTGATGAAGTGCCAGCAGAATCTGTGATGCACAGATGCGTGGTGTATTTTGTCCCAGCCCATAAACAACTTCCAAAACGCAAAAATCACCCTGGTTTTATCGTACGGAAGGTCTATGATACTGTTGAAAAGAAGTTGTGGAAGCTGACTGACAAAGACTATGAAGATTCCAAACAACATGAAATCGACCTTCTTGTCGAAAAGACGATGTCGCGATTGGGTGATCTTCCTGATCTTGAACCTGAGGAAGTGTCTGCTGATCTAGAGAATCTGTTGAAGGCTAAAAGATCTTTCCGGAAAGTAAACATAGCTCCTGTTGATGTTAGAAAGGAGGAAGATGCATCTCTAAAACCTGAGACCCCCGGAAGCGGTGCGGGTATTTCGTCAGAGCATTATTTTATCTTACAGAAGTTTGATTCACTAACTGGTGATGCTCATCGTGACAAGTGTTTGGCGAAGCTTCTGGAAGCAGTCCAGAACATATGCTATACCACTGAGAACAAACAAGCTGGCGATGAAGCAAAGGTGGGTTCAGATGGATCCCATCTTGAACAGGATGAGAAAGATACTGCAAATAGATCTCAGGAAAAACCAGTAAAGGTCTTAACTAACATTTCAATCATTTTGATCACGCTCCAGATATTCTTACTCTTCATACAGTCACCTTTCACATTTGTTTCTAGCAAAATTGACCAAATAATATGCTGGTTATCTGAAACATATCAAGAATTCTGTAGTTGCTGGAATAACCCTTTTGTTTAAACTGCTTGACAGGATGAGAGTTTTCTCTGGCCAGATGCTGCTGTTCCTCCGGTGTGTGCTCTTGAGCAGGCTTCACATGCTTCACTTGCATCAGATTATCATAAATATAATCAAAAGATGAGGACACTGGTTTTTAATCTGAAGGTTAGAGTCTGCATTCATGCTATGTCATTACTTCTTTTCCTTACTTTGTGCTCTTGATTCTCCGACCATACGTGATTGCTTGTGCATGTATGCTCCTTATTCATGACAGTTAATCTATGAATTAATGTGATATTCTGATATGACATGGTAAAATTTGAAGGCCTTATGAATTTTATTACTGGACTTCACATTCGAATGGTAATATGCTTGTGTATATTAGAGAAACTCTGTGGAGGTGCTCAGTTTGCTTTAAGCATGACTTAAAGTGTTTCGTCTAACTGTTTAACAGTAATATCCTCTTTGTTTTGTCTGCAGAACACTGCATTGCTAGCTAAACGACTGCTCAATGGCGAGTTAGAGCCTGCAAAGATTCTGAACATGTCACCCACTGAATTAAAGGTTAAGGACTTGTCATGTTACATATATGCAGATTCTCCTCCCCTTTTTTTGTCTTCAGTCTCCCTTCCTCAATTTCACTGACATAGAATCCATTTCAAACTTCTTCTAGTGCCATAGTACGCAAGTATTAGTGAGTATATCTTACATGTTAAAACGACTAAAGTGTTAGTTTTTCTGGGATTCAGGAGGGTCTAACTGCTGAGGAAACAGAGAAGAAGGAGCCTGATGATGCGGAACGAATGCAGGTTTTTTCATTTCTGACAATCAAAGTTTTATCTAGTTTGTTGGATTTCAATTGGGGAATGTCTTTGACCATGTCATGTGTTGGTTCCGGATGCAGATGACTGATGCAAGATGCTCGAGGTGCAGTCAAATTAAAGTTGGTCTGAGGGATATCATCCAAGCTGGGCATGGAGATCGCTATCAGGTTCGTATGCTTTTCCATATTACGCCCTCTCTTGATTGTAGTGTTACGTAAGCCAGGTACATCATATAACATCATGATCTTCGTCTTTTATTGTGCATATCCGTGGATCATAATAATCACATTCTGATTTTGTTATATGCATCTAGCTGGAGTGTATCGCCTGTGGACATTCCTGGTACGCCTCAAGGGATGAGGTATCAACTCTGACTATAGACACAGAAAAACCTACCCAAGGCACAGAGAGTGGGGACGTAGAGAAGAATTTGACCAGTCCTCGTGAAGCTGAGAAGAAAGCGACAGGAGAATCCTTGAAGACGACCAATGACTCAAATGCTGACAATAATGTTGAAGCCACCAAGAAACCAGAGTAAAAAAAAAAGTATGTTTAGGGTTTCAAACTTTCAACCGTATGTTTAGGATTTTGGTTATGAATCGAACTGGGTTTCATTTTAACATCTGATTAACCGTATAGTTAAGTTGGGTAAAGCTTATTTATGACAACAAAATATATGGGCATATATCAATTGTCAATGGAACTTTATTTCCCTGTACTATTATTTATCAACAAATGTCTCTTTATGTTTGTCGACCATACACGATCCAATGCAGTTGGAATATGGTAGAGACACAAGTGTCTTTCTCTTTCCTCATAAGACGTCTGCACACATTCTGAGACAGAGTTTTCCTGTGAAGTAGAATGTGCTTTGTAAAATAGATGAAACGAGACAAATATCCTTCTAGAGATTCTCCGTGAACCTTAAGAAAGATGAATCAAGGCCTAGGAGATGGTACAAAATGAGAAGGACCACCTCTAATGAACCTAGACTCACTGCCGAAGAATCAATGGCGTAAGAGAGAGAGGAAGAAGATTAAGAAAAGTATTCTCTGATTACTTTTTAGCAAAATGCCAAATACCACCAGTATATAAAGCAGAAGTCAGCACAGTCTAACACGCTACTTGTTACTGAGAATAAACCACCGGATACAAAATCAGTCATCACTTATTTGAAATGCAGTAAAAGAAAATGATAAGTGTGATACCCTATCACACGTTCTACCACTAAAAGCATCGAACTTGGCTTCCTCTTTCTTCTCCGTTGTTTCCTCTTGCTTTCTATTTTTCCTGCTCCAACCTAAAGATACACGAATCACATTATCTGTCTTATCACATTCGTTTATCTCCGATTCCATGTGATCACATTATAGTTGTAAATGAAGTTACTTACACATTTTTGAGGTATCTTTTGGAGAGTTTGTGCATCAAACCATAAAAGCTACACATCCGTTAAGGAAAAACGCCCTTCAAACACACGATCACACCACTCAACTTTACCCCAAATCTCTCCTCCTTGGCGCCTTTCCAGTGCAATCTCCGCACACCAAATTTCTCCTTCTTTAATGGCCAAGAACACAGCTAGTTTTCCGCCATAAGTCACAGTGCATGACGACCACTGTGATCTCTCAGACAACAATTCTTCCACACCTTTCACCCCTCCCCAACACCTCTGCTTTGGATCATACTATCTTAACTTCTTGTTTCGATAATGATAGTAGTACAATACATCATCAACGACACACGCATTCTGCCACGCCTCAAGATTCGGCGTCTCGTCCGTTTCCCATTTATTTTCTTTTGGTACGTAAACAAAGCTTTTCGGAGAATCCGTTATGTATATCTTGTCAGCCATCACCACACAACAACTAGACATACTAGACAATATGTAACGTTGCTTCATCTCTGCCCCTATCGTCTCATGCTTCCACGTTTGTATTTCTGTATTGAACACCATCATGACCTTCTTCACTGGGTCTTCATTGTTATTTCCAATTAGGTAAATTTTCCCGTCGATCATTCCAGCTACCGTCTTGTCCAGTCTAGTTCGCCTTGCTTTGCAGGGTCTATAAATTTACCACCATTAGCTACAACAAGGATTGCTCGGAACTTACAAGTATTGAAGCGATCATATCATACCAAACAGGAAATAGCCTGAGGCTTTTGTTAGGTACAAACTCGTAGACGAGTATCTTTTCTTCTCCTTCCAAACAAAATCCAAGAAGTCTAACCAGATTCCTATGCTGAAGCTTTGTGACAAGAACAGCCTCGTTCTTGAACTCTTGCGCGCCCTGTCCTGATGATTTCAATAGTCTCTTCACTGCTACTTCAGTTCCAGTTGAAAGCCTTCCCTACAAAAATAACATACACCATATCCGCTTACTTAAACGCTGTATTGATTCAAGTTTATTCAGAGAAGTAGCAAACCAGGCAGAGAGAGAGCTTATTACCCTGTAAACTTCACCAAATCCACCTTGACCGATCATTTTACAGTCGGAAAACTTATCAGTTGCAGTTTCAATTGTCTTAAAATTGAATTGCAGTGAGCGTGTTGTTGTGATCTCATCACCAGCTGCACAAAGAAAGTGAAAACATCTTCCTCAATATCCATTTTTCAGAATTTGTTAGGCAATTTACTCATGGCAGCTGCAAGAAAAAGGACGAAAAGAACCAACCAACCTTGAACTTTAGTTGTTTTGTGTGTTTTCCTTCTCATACAAACCACTAATCCTACAACAAGCAGTACCAAGATAACGGTGGTAGGGAAAAAAATTGCCACAATAGTCCCTATCGAAATTGATTTCCCGTCTGCATAAGCCACAAATCATAGCAAACGAGTGATTCATTTTCAGGTTTCAAGAAGTTTCTTGTTACAAAACATAAGAAAGAGTTTACTTTTTCCTGTTGTATTTGCCCGATCGCACACGGGAGGAGCCAAAGCAAGCGGTGGCGGAGGTAAAGCCTGCTGTGGTCTAGACGGTGGCAATGTAACATTCTCAAAAGCTCCAGCATAAGGATAAAGATCCCACCGGAAAAATCAACTCGGTCTTATAACTGCACCACCTTGTTTACCGCAACAACACGACAGATAATCGCCAACGCTTTTCTTGAGACAAGACTCACAATCCCCTGAAGAAACATCAGGTGTGCATTGCATCATCGCGTACATAGTTTCAAAAGTTGTCAACGAAGCAACCTCAGCAGCAAAGTAATTTTGTCCAAATGATGACGATCCATTACTGCTTAACGAAGCTGCAGCTATGGTACGGACCATTAACTCTTCATATACTCTATCAAACACTGTCAAATTAGCGGCGGTATCAGCTATATCTCCGGTATTGTAAAGCGTTTCAGATGGCTCCATAACGAGTGATCCAGAGAAAGAAATGTTGGAATAACGTACCATACAGCAATCTGGCCATGTATAAGCTTCTGTTTTGTTAGGACAGCTCTGTGATAAGCTGTCTGATGCGCCTTTAATGCAACCTGAACAAGTCTCTGGTTTAGTTCCTGGGATACACATGCCAATGATGAAGATTCTGTCGGGATTTTGACCGATCGAGGAGTTGAAGAAGCCGTTGTGAGATGTGACATTAGAAGCAAGAGAAGAGAGGATTCGACGACGGTTTAAGTCGTAAGTGGAAATGGGTTTAAAGAATCCATTAAAGCAGATTTCTTGTGCATAAACAGAATCTAAGATTATGAGGAAAAACAAAAAGATTGCTAAAATTGAAATCTTGAGCTTCATCCTCTCAAGATTCAGAACCAAAGGCTTGTGTTTAGAAGTTAGAAGGTCAACTTCTGCGATTATCCATTTGAGAAAAGATGAGAAATTGACAAGATTCGTTGACTTCTGCCAAACACTAAAAGCTGGTCAAAGAACATAAAGAGACCCACTCGGAAGTAATCTGCGATCGCGTCAAGAACAGATAGAAAGAGATGGTTCAAGAAAATCAAGCAAGTAGATTCTGAAATGGTCTGAAGATTCGCAGAAAATCAAACCTATACATTAAAATCCCAGATTATAATCCAAAACAGTATAAAGAGAAAACCCTTGAATTCTTAATCTTGGAAGGAACAAAGTCAGTACACAACACAACAAAAGAATGAGCAAACCGTAATTTTGGTTTTCTGGTTCAGTGGTTTAATAATAGAACCCGGTTAAAATTATAAAAACCAATTTGATTTCCGGTTAGATGCTTTGAGAAACCTGTAAAGCAGAGTCAGTAACATCTCAAACTTCATACAATGAAGATATCCATAAAGAGACCTTATATCCTCATTGAAGATGATGCTCCCTTATGTCTGAATGAATTCTTGTTACTGAAAAAAAGCTTCAAATCGTATTTCTTATCGGTAGAATGTATGTATATGTAATACAAGTAAATGATATATATTTGTTCAAATGTCTCATAAAGTAGAGCAGTGGCAAGAAACAAGAGAAAATGTTGATTTATTAGAAAACCAGTATCTCGAAAAACACCATTCTTCAACGCGGATCCAGATCTGAAATCGTCACATCATTGATAGAACAGGGAATAGATCTGCTTGTGGATTGCGTAGACTCCAAACCGTTAGGGTCCAATCCACACCTGCTTGGGAGGGAAAATCCAGGCGATCGAGGCACTTGTAATGTGGCTGTGGTACTAGTGAGCATCACGATGATCGCGGGTAACATTGGACGGTCTGCAGGATCTTCTTGAACACATAATAGTGCGATATGGATGCATCTAATATTGTCGGATCCACTAGTTTTAATGGAGACGAATTTCTCCAAAGCCTCCAAGCCTAACACAAAATGATCAATATATTCATATTCCTTGCCTTAATTATACCCAAACACATGTAAACTGAAAGATCATATACTCACATGTGTGACCAAATTGCCAGAAAAATCATCAATGTGGTATAGGCTGGTGTTTTTTTTGCCACTTATAATCTCAAGAATCATTACTCCAAAGCTATAGACATCAGATTTTATGGAGAAATGGCCACGCATTGCATACTCTGGAGACATGTAACCACTGCAAAATAAAGAAACACTTTTTAGCCTACAAGCAACAGAAGGTCTCACCAAACAAAGTTTTCTTAGTTAGATTAGGACAAAGAGTTTACTATGTTCCAGCGATTCTTCTTGTCTTGTCTTGAGATTGATCAATTCCAAAAACCCTCGCCATGCCAAAATCTGCGATCTTGGGGTTCATATCGGCATCTAAGAGAATGTTACTCGCTTTGAGATCACGGTGTATGATTGTAAGCCGTGAATCTTGATGAAGATATAGAATCCCTCGAGCAATCCCTCCAATAATGTTGTACCGTCTTGTCCAGTCTAGTTCACCTTGCTTTACAGGGTCTATAAATTGCATAAATATAATACCATTAGCTACATTAAGGATTGCTCGGAACTTACAAGTATTTTAAGCGATCATATCATACCGAACAGGAAATAGTCGAGGCTTTTGTTGGGTACAAACTCGTAGACGAGTATTTTTTCTTCTCCTTCCAAACAAAATCCAAGAACCCTAACCAGATTCCTATGCTGAAGCTTTGTCACAAGAACAGCCTCGTTCTTGAATTCTTGTGCGCCTTGTCCTGATGTTTTCGATAGCCTCTTCACAGCTACTTCAGTTCCAGTTGGAAGCCTTCCCTACAAAAATAAGATGAATCAAATACCATATTCGCTTAAACGTTGTAGTAATTCAACTTCATACAAATGAATGGAGCAAACCAGACAGAGAAAGAACTTATTACCCAGTACACTTCACCAAATCCACCTTCCCCGATCTTGTTACTGTCCGAAAACTTATTAGTTGCTGCTTCGATTGTCTTAAAACTGAATTGCCGTGAGCGTGTTCCGGTGATGTCATCACCAGCTGCACAAAAGAGAGTGAAGACATCTTCTTCAACATCCAATTTTCCAGAATTCGAATGTAACTACTGATGGCAGCTACAAAAAAGGATGAAAAAAACATGAAAGAGAAACTAACCTTGAACCTCTGTTCTTTTGTCTGATTTCCTTCTCCTGCAAACCGTGATACCTACAACAAGCAGTACCAACATAACAATGGTAGGGACAACAATTGCCACAATAGTCCCTGTCGAAATTGATTTCCCGTCTGCATAAGCCGCAAATCATTGCAAATGAGTGATTCAGTTTCAGGTTTTGAACAGATTCTTGTTACAAATCATCATAAGAAGGAGTTTACCTTTGCCGGTTGTAGTTTCCCGATCGCTTACCGGAGGAGCCAAAGAAAGAGGTGGCTGAGGTAAAGACTGCGGTGGAGGCGGTGGAAATGTAATATTATCAAAAGCTCCAGCAAAAGGATACAAATCCCACCGGATAAAGCAAAACGGTCTAACAAAAGCACCACCCCTGTTACCGCGACAACATGACTTATATCACTAACAGTTTTCTTCAGACAAAACTCACAATCCCGTGAAGAAACATCCGGTGTACATTGCATCATTGCGTATATAGTTTGGAAAGTTGTCAATGAAGCAACCTCAGCTGCATAGTACTTCTGTTCAAATGATGATGATCCATTTGAAGCTGCAGTGATCGTACGGAGCATTAACTCTTCCCAGATTCTATCAAACACTGTCAAATCAACATTGATATTTTTGGGATCGGACACCGGTTGAGATGGTTCAATAACGAGTGTTCCTGAGAAGGAAATGTTGGAATAACGAACCATACAACAATCTGGCCATACATAACCAACAGTTTGGTTAGGACAGCTCCGTAACAAGCCGTCTGTTGAGCCTTTGATGCAATCTGAACATTTCTCTGGGTTAGTTCCAGGGATGCACATGCCAATGAAGAAGATTCGGTTGGGATTTTGGCCGATGGAGGAGCTGTAGAATCCGTTGTGAGTTGTGACATTAGAAGCAAGAGAAGAG
>PKMM01004975.1:0-22049 GCA_002933915.1 Eutrema heterophyllum | reverse complement strand
AAAAAAATAATAATAAAAAGCCAAGAGAGCAACATAGAACATCAGCAGATAAATATTATTTTAAGAGTGAGCAAACCAAGAGGATAGAAGGCCCCTGCCCTGCTTTCGGAAGCGATGGGCAAGGAGGATGTCTTTGACGACACGATCAATCCTTTGGAATAAGGCACCTGAGGTGGAGGCATCGACGGAGTGGACCCGCTGGTTCCTCTCTTTCCAGAGAGCGAATATAGTGGCCTGAATCACAATCTTTTTTAGCGATGAGGAGATACCTGAAGATCTACCAAGTAGCCAGTGAATCAGGGCCTGCCATGAAGAGAAAAAGAGCTAGGGAACACCAAGTCTATGGAGAACCTGGGACCAAACAAGAACAGAAAACCTGCAGTGAAGAAACAAGTGGTCCCTGGTTTCAGGAAGCTGATCACAAAGACAATATGTTTCAGAGATGCTCATTCCCCAACGAGCAAGCCTTGTTTTCAAAGGGAGTCGGTCGAGGTTTGCCACCCAAAAGGTGAAAGCGTGCTTCGGAACAAC
Source organism: Eutrema heterophyllum (assembly GCA_002933915.1). NCBI lineage: Eukaryota > Viridiplantae > Streptophyta > Magnoliopsida > Brassicales > Brassicaceae > Eutrema > Eutrema heterophyllum. The sequence goes on along the minus strand of PKMM01004975.1, from coordinate 21,518 downwards.
AAGTTTGGACCAAATGGCCTTATTCCATGGTTGGGGAGGGAGAGATGGTCTTAGGATCATCCAAGTGAGCTTTGTGAAGAATTCAGGGAATCTGCTTCCTTCTTGCCCCCAAGTAAAACGATCAGGTCCTCTATAGACATGGGGAGGCTGAGAAGCCATAACAGAACTCCTAAGAGCAGCAAGGAGGGGATTTCTGATTCTGTGGAAAGGCATTTTCCATCCATGAGAGTCTGCAGCATCAACAACCAAAGCTTGCTCATTGATTCCCATTCTTTGAGGACCATCATGTCCAACAAAATCAATAAGCGGTCCAAGAGCGTTCCAGTTGTCATACCAGAAGCTAGCAGAGAGACCATCACCAACATCACACCCCATCAAGGTTTTTGCTAGAGGTCTGAGAGACAAGATGAAGTTCCAAATCCATGAAGCACCATTAACCGCTGAGACAGACCAGAAAGACTTTCTCTTGAGATAGTAAAAATGAAGTCTTGAGCTTCATTTTCTCAAGAATCAGAAACGAAGACTTGTGTTTAGATTGTTAGAAGTTAGAAGGTAATAATCTTCAAATACCTATGGATTTTCTCTGCAGATTTTCCATGACAGAGAAGATGAGGCTTTGACTTGGACAAACCTTAATAAATGGTCAAATGATCACAGCCAACTTCAAACCGAGTTGTGGTTTTTTTTCTGCAGAATTTCCATGAGAGAGAAGATAAGACATAGAGAGCAACAAGAGCACGACAAGACATAGAGAGACCCCACTCGGAAGTAAATGATAAACGCTATATTATTTCGACCCCTCAAGCAAGTAGATTGTGAAATGGTCTCAATTAGGGATAGACGAAATAGCCGAAACTGAAAAATTGAACCGGAACCGAATAGAATTAGAAAGTACCGAAATGAACCGAATAGTTATAAATACCCGAATGATTCCTCTTATAAAATATTTCGAGTACTTGAACCGAATCGGAACCGAACCGAAACCTGAACGTGTACCCGAAACATACGGAATACAATTATATATCTAAAAATATTATGTATCTTTAGTTTTAAAATAACCAAAATACTCAAAATTACAATTATAAACTGAATATATTAGTTATGTTTAGACTGAAATATTCGAAAATCTTTAGTTATATTTGTCAAAATTAAATATTTTTTGCAAAATTTAACCAAATTTTATCTAAATTAAACAATTTTTTTTTAGTTTTTTCGAGAATTGGGATAAATTTCGGGTACCCGAAACCGACCCAAACCCAGACGGAATCGTACCGAACCCGATCCGAAAAAGGAAATACCCGAATGGGTCATAGACTTCTAAAATTTGGGTACCCGAAACCCAAATCGATACCCAAATACCCATACCTAGTGTCAATATTCTTTAGTATGCTACTCTTATTCTACGTCAGATTCCTTAATGGAGTCAACAGACCAAGTTTGGAGTCAATAGCTGCAATGGAGTTAACAAACAAACTATAAAACTGAAAATTAAACCTCAATTACGGAAAATTGCAAAAAAAAAAAAAAAAAAAAAAATGCAAATTCAACTTCCATTTAAAAAACTGAAAAATAAACCTCAATCATATTATGAACCATTAATCTAAACCTCGTCGTTAACATCGGGAATTATGATTACCGAACTCAAAATACCCCGTTTTAGCAGGCAAATTACCAACTCTTCATGTGTTTCATGTCATATAATTTTTTGAGTCCAAAATTACCGGAAATACTTCTTGTCTGATGGCGTCAAGAGCTTCGTTATAAGAGAGATATAATCTTTCAGTCACAAACCGAATCACGGAGCTACAGAAGATCAAACAAATAACAGAGGAAAATGCTGTCGAAAACATTAAGTTACAAAAATGAATCGTTAATGGAGTCAACAGAACAAGTTTGGAGTCAACTGCTGCAAAAGAGTCACCAAACAAACTTTCAAACCAAAATTTACATGAAAATTTGTTTTCAGTACATACAAACCTATACATTTGACTCCAAACTTAAAATCCAAAACAGTAAAACTAAACCCTAAAATTCATAATCTTGAAAAACGCACAAAAGTTATGCCCAAATTATAGATGGAAGAGACGAACGGATAAAAGTCAATACACAACAAAAGAGAGCGAGGGATGTATGAGTCACACAAAGTGAGCAAACCGTAATTTTTGGTTTTCTATTTGAGTGGTTTGGTAAATAAAAAGCCGTTTAAAATCATACAAACCAATTTGATTTCCGGTTAGTTGCCTTCGCAAACACCAATCTACAGTACGAAAAAACCTGCTTGAGTCAGCTTTATTGCATTACATTAGCTTATAAGTCAGCTTGAAGAAAGTAAATCTGTAAAAGAGAGTTTCCTTGTGTTATACGAACAACACGGTGAACATATTCATAATGACAAGGAACCATCCAATTTCACACTTTTTGTATCACTTTCTCTCCTCCAGACTTATTTCTTATTTTGTTCTTTTTTTTTTTTTTTTTTTTTTTTAGATTTGCATATACACGTCAAGGTATGAGACGCGAGTATTGATGGTGTTTGCCACCGAATCTCCGATTCTTGCCTCTCAATGTATCAAAGGTTGTAGGCGAATAATGGCATCATAGGAAAATCCTAGCCTCGCTTCCAATCCTTTGTGTGATCATCCCTCACCAAGTAGAATAATGGGATCGCTGGAAACATTTCTAACCCTCTACTTAGGAGAAAATCATCTCATATTTTTATGCTCTTTTTTTATTAACTTATAACAGGGGAGAGAGATACTATCACTTTTAAACACATGGGTTCTTTTGTCATATATGAATGAGGAATCAAGCTCTGTAAATACTAACCACATCGATGAAGTGCAAAAATTTGGCTCAGGCTTTAAAAGAACTCTGCTGGAAACATGTGTGTCTTCTAGTTAACTGGTCAGCCTTGAGATTTTCATTAGTCGATCTAGAGCTGATTCTGTAACAGTGGTCACTTAGAAGCAAAGTCAGGGCAGTAGATTCAAGAACAAGATCATAATCTCCAACAAAATTTTGACTCAATAAAACAAATTTGACACAAAAACGACTGACTCTAAGAAAAACAAACACGTTATCAGGAACTACCTCCCCCAGACTTAAACGACATTGTCCCCAGTGTTATGTAGCCTAGAGTTGGTAAAAGAAAACAGAAGAGTTGAGTGGATGGGTTAAAATCGAAGGAGGCTTACCTGGGTGGCGGGTATCGACCGATACCACCCTGGTATCGGTCGATACAAGGGAAATTAGTCGATGCAAATATGACATCGATCGATATGTTGCCCACGGTCCCTTAAGAAATACCCAACTCCTTTGTCGTGTGGATGGTGTCGATCGATACCGGGGTGGTGTCGATTGATACTGCTCTTCTGAATCTGCTTCACGTGAAGACACAAGACCAAAACCAAGAACTAAAAAGAAAGGAAAAAGGTATGTACAGACTCACCAGTGGGTTGCCTCCCACCAAGCGCTCATTTAACGTCATTAGCTTGACTGTACTGCCTTTCAGGCAGTGGGTGCATCATCCAGAGGCATCATGTGTCCATCTGGAATCTCAATTCTCCATATGTAGTGTTCACCCGTTGTCCATTGACAGTGAACTCTTCGCCAGAGGGATTAGTCAGGACAAGTGCACCGTGTGGTCTAACCTCCTTGACAGTGAAGGCATGATGCCTAATCTCATCCAGCTCGTTCAGCTGGATCAATCGCCTCTTAGCAGCAGACTTGATGTCGAAATTCAGCAACTTTGTAGCCCATGCTGCCTTATGCTCGATCTCCACCGGAAGGTGACATGCTTTCCCATACAGCAAGTGAAAAGGTGTAGTGCCCAATGGTGTCTTATAAGCAGTCATGTAAGCCCACAACGCATCGTCCAGCTTTTTAGACCAATCCTTCCTAGAAGTACCCACTATCTTCTCCAGAATCTCCTTGATTTGCCTGTTGGAGACCTCAACTTGTCCACTGGTGTAAGGGTGATATGGAGTAGCCACAGGATGATTCACACCATGCTTCTTCAGTAACTTCTCGAAAACCTTGTTGATGAAATGACTGCCACCATCACTTATAACAATACGAGGCACTCCAAATCGTGGAAAGATGATGGTCTTAAATAGCTTAAGAACCACCGAAGAGTCGTTGGTTGGACTAGCAATTGCCTCCACCCATTTGGAGACATAATCCACTACAACTAGAATGTACTTGTTCTTGTATGACGAAGGAAAAGGACCCATAAAATCGATACCTCAGCAATCAAAAATCTCAACCTCAAGGATGAAATTCGGTGGCATCTCATGTCTCTTACTGATCTTCCCTCTCCTCTGACACACATCACACTACGAGATGAAGGTATGAGCATCCTTAAACATAGTAGGCCACCAGAAGCCTGCTTGAAGAACCTTGGACACTGTCTTGAAAGTAGCAAAGTGTCCAGCATACTCAGAACCATGGCAGTGAAACAAAACCGCAGGTACCTCCGATTCAGCAATGCATCTCTTGTAGATACCATCAGAACAATGCTTATACAGGTAAGGCTCATCCCAAAAGTAGCGCCTTATGTCTCTCAGAAACTTCTTCTTGGCATATTTCGGTAGGTGTTTTGGCTCTGTATTTGCAGCGAGGAAGTTGGCAATATGAGCATACCATGGTAGATCGGAGTCAGCTGCAGCAACGAAATACTCCTCAGAAGCACCAAGGGTTTTCCACGGTCAAAACGGGTTCAGAAGCCGACGGGTATCGACCGACACCAGAGGAGTGTCGATCGATACCGAAACTTGCAATTCGTGGGAATTGGAGATTTTCGGTGAAGCCACTTTGAAACCCAGTTTCAATGAAGTAAACTGACTCCTCAGGTAGTTGATCATCAATAGGCACGTCTGAATCGAGCTTCAACCACGAAAGATGATCAGCAACTCCATTCTCTACTCCTTTCTTGTTATTTATCTCAATGTCAAACCCTTGGAGCAAAAGAACCCAACGACAAAGACGAGGCTTGAGATCCTTGTTCTGCATCAGATACTTAAGAGCAGCATGATATGTGTGAACAATTATTTTGCTCCCAATCAAGTATGGTCGAAATTTGTCAAAAGAGAAAACGACCGCAAGTAATTCCTTCTCTGTTGTGATGTAGTTCCTCTGAGCATCATCCAACGTTCTGCTGGCATATAAGATAACATGAAGTTTCTTCTCTTTCCGCTGACCCAGAACAGAACCGACAGCAAAATCGCTGGCGTCGCACATAATCTCGAAAGGCAAAGTCCAATCAGGAGGTTGCACAATATGAGCACTCACTAATGCCTTCTTAATCTCCTCAAAGGCTGCAAGACACTCTGGTGTGAATACGAATTGGGTCTCCTTGCATAATAGGGCGGTGAGTGGGTGGGTTATCTTGGAGAAATCCTTGATAAATCTTTTGTAAAACTCAGCATGACCCAGAAAACTTCTAATATCCTTCACAGAAGTCGGTGGTGGCAGACCTGTCATAACCTGAATCTTAGCCTTATCAACCTCGATCATAGCTTCAGAAACCTTGTGCCCGAGAACGATGCCATTATGAACCATAAAATGATACTTTTCCCAATTAAGGCCAAGTGTTTCTCTTCACACCTCTGTAGCACCTTGCACAAGTTAGCCAAACAGTCCTTGAACGATGATCCATATACTGAAAAATCATCCATGAACACTTCCATAAAGTCCTCAATCATGTCTGTGAAGATAGACATCATGCATCTCTAAAAAGTAGCTGGAGCATTACACAATCCAAATGGCATTCTCCTGTATACGAATGTGCCATAAGGACATGTAAAAGTCGTCTTCCCTTGATCATCTGGATGAATCGGAATCTGGAAGAAACCTGAATACCCATCGAGAAAACAGTAGTAGGGATGACTAGCCAACCTCTCTAACATCTGGTCAATGAAAGGCAATGGGAAGTGATCTTTCCTTGTGGCCGCATTCAACTTCCTGTAGTCAATGCACATTCGATGCCCAGTGATAGTCCTAGTAGGAATCAACTCATCCTTCTCATTCTTCACCACAGTTATCCCTCATTTCTTAGGAACAACGTGCACTAGACTAACCGAAGAACTGTCTGAGATGGCATAGATAACCACTGCATCCAAAAGCTTCATAACCTCCTTCTTAACCACTTCTTTTAGATTTGGATTCAGCCTCCTCTGATGCTCAATGACAGCCTTTGACTCGTCCTCAAGATGAATCCTATGCATGCACAGATCCGGTGATATACCTAAAATGTCATCAAGATAATAGCCAAGAGCTCTGCGATACATGTGCAGCTTGCTCAGCAGTAAGGCAACATCTGCGTTGTTCAGAGAAGCATTAATAATCACAGGGTATGTGGAATTAGGGCCAAGAAAACCATACCTCATATTGGCTGGAAGTGGCTTGAGTTCCACCTTAGGAGCTTTCTCCTCGCTCCAATCTCCAAACTTAGCAGCTTGCTTGGAACATTCGGCCAACTCTCTGTTTGGTCGTAGGGTATCGACCGATACTAAAGGAGTATCGATCGATACTGATGGTGCAGTTTCGAGCATCTTCGAGTAACCAGCATCGTCTTCACTCAAGAAAACCTCAGATTCAGCTGAACAGACCAATGCCCTCTCCAACGGATCTTTAGGATGCATCTCCAAGAAGTATTCTTCAGCAATGTCCGTGAAAGTATCAACGAAGAAAGTCTGCCCATCGATGGTTGGTCTCTTCATCATCTTCTCCATGTTAAAAGTCATGACCAAATCACCGATGTTAAGAGCTATCTTCCCATTTTTGCAATCAATCAATGCACCAGCGGTTGTAAGGAATGGTCTGCCCAAGATAAGAGGATCTTTGGGCTCAGCATCATACTTCAGGACAATGAAATCAGTCGGGATCAAGCAATTCTCGATCTTAATAGGGACATCTTTGAGTAGCCCATATGGAAGTTGCACTGAGCGATCAGCAAGTATCAAAGATATCCTGGTGGATGTGAAGTCTGTCATACCCATCCTCTTGGCAACTGAGTATGGCATGGGGTTTACACTCGAGCCAAGATCGCATAGAGAACGCTCGAACCTTTCGGTGAATATCGTACAATCCAACACAAAGCTCCCTGGATCTGGAAGTTTCTTTGGGATTATATTGGTCAAGATTGCACTGCACTCCTGAGTAAGCATCACACATCCTTCTTCAAGGTTCACGTTGCTAGGCACCATCTTCTTGACATATCTCTTGAAAGCTGGAGAAGTCTTAATAGCATCAAGGAAAGGAAGTTCAACAATCAGCTTGTCCAATATCTGCTTGCATCTATAGTCTTCTACCTCCTTCTTAGTCTTCCCAACAGCTCTGGGATAAGGTATCCTCGGTATGTAGACTCGTTCTGCAACAACTTTAGGCACCGCATTCAAAATCTCAGGTGTCTGCTAGACAGTAGGCTCAGTATCGACCGACACCTTAGGAGTGTCGATCGATACACGGGTTCTGGGGTCGTCCCGTTTCAGTATTTTGACTGGTGTCGATCGACATTGGGATGTATTGATCGATACCCTGGGGATTTCAGAATCCTCATCGTCGAGATCGACGAAATTCTCTGCAGGTAAGCCACCTTTTACTCATGTATCCACCTCTTTTCCACTCCTCATAGTGAATGCATTGATGTGCTCCCTCCTTGGGTTTTCTCCTCTACCTGGAAGAACACCTTCTTATCTTTTCACTAGGCCTGGGCACTGGTACCCGTTACCCGCCGAGTACCCGCTACCCGCCTCGTACCCGCCCCGTTCGACCAAGTACCCGCCCCATTCAAGCCAAGTATCAAGCCGGTCCGACTCATTACCCGCAAGTATCNACCCTGGGGATTTCAGAATCCTCATCGTCGAGATCGACGAAATTCTCTGCAGGTAAGCCACCTTTTACTCATGTATCCACCTCTTTTCCACTCCTCATAGTGAATGCATTGATGTGCTCCCTCCTTGGGTTTTCTCCTCTACCTGGAAGAACACCTTCTTATCTTTTCACAGCTTCTGAAGTTTGAGCAACCTGAATTTCCAACTTCTTTTGGCTCATGCTGAGAGCTTCGATCCTTCCATTCAAGGTTGTGTAAAGATCATCCAACTTCCCATTAAAGCTCACTGTCATCTTATCCTGCCCCTGAACCAGCTGTTCAAGCATAACCTCGATCTTACTCTCCTGAGTCTTGGGCGGTGGAGGTTGATAGGACGAACTCTCATAGTTCCTTGTGTAATCGCTGTTTTGCATTAGTTTTTGGGCAAAGGTATTCGCTCCAAAACCTGAGGGCTTGAACCCTCCTTGCTGAAAGTTGTTGTTGAAGTTTCGGTTGTTGTTGTATTGATTCCTCTGACCCTGAAAACCAGAACCACCAATGTAGTTAACATCCTCTACCTCATCCTCATTGAAAACCTCGACATCATCAGCAAAGTGAACAGCCTTCTGCTGCTTGCCCATCAACAAATTATGCACTGAATCCAGCTTCGCATGCACCTCAGCAATCTGTGAACCTTCCATACCACCAGCTAGCTTCCTACACTTCATGTCAGCACTCTTGGTGCTATTGCTAGACACAAAATTCTCAATCAGCTGGTAAGCATCATCAGGATATTTGGTAAAGAAGTTTCCATTGCTCGCAGAGTCCAACGCCATCTGGTATCTCCAATCAATCCCTCTGAAAAAGAAACTTAGCAATTGGACCATAGTGTACCCATGATGTGGACAATCCCTCTGATACGATATGAATCTCGCCCAAGCAGCCTTGAAAGCCTCAGTCATTCCCTGAGAAAACTGGGAAATCTTGTTCCTAAACTCTTCTAACCTCGCATCGTCATAGAAGTTATTCAAGAAAGCAGTCTTAGTCTCATCCCAAGTAGTCAATGACCCAGCTGGTAATTGCTTGAGCCAATAAGAAGCATCCCCACCAAGAGAGTATGGGAAAAGCTTACTAAACAGGTAGTCGTAGGACACTCCATTGCATTTGATGCTAGAGACCAAATCCTCAAACTTCTCAATATGATCCATGGGGTGTTCATTAGAAAGACCATGAAAAGTATGCTGACCCACAAGAGTGTAGTATGCAGGCTTCAGCTCAAAGTCGTTTCTCTGAAAGGCAGGAGGACGAATCGCTGATCGATTTGCGTAGAACTGATCAGGTCTGTTGCATTCACCAATTGTTCTACCACGCTCAACCGCAACGTTCTCAGCATTTACAATAGCTGGAGGGGCAATAACGTTCCCATCTCCATCAAGTCTTTGCCCTCTCTCATTGCACAATTGACCCTCTCGGTCTCTGAAAGTACCAGACTCATCATGAATCAAAACCACTGGGTTGTTGTTCATCTTTGCTGGCTTCTTTGCTTTTCTGAGTGTGCGTTCCAAATGTGCTAGCTGCTCGTTTGACAGATCAACTAGCTGAGTGTTCTTGTTTCTCCTGATTTCTCGATTAGGCATGCAACCTGAAACACAAAAGATCAAAAACGTAAGTAAACAAAAAAACGCGAAGGGTATCGACCGACACCTTAGGAGTGTCGATCGATACTCAACGATTTAGTCGAAATTCTTAGCTAAAATCTAATGGCGAAATTGAGTCTCCGGCAACGGCGCCAAATTTGATATGCTCAAATTAATACCCTACAAGTACTAAAGCAGTTGTTGTAGTATATGTAAGGGTCGAACACAAGAACTCCAGAATTCACGCAATAGATTATATAGATTCGAATTAAGCTAAACCAAAAGATGTAATTGAAAGCAATGCGTAAATTAAAAGTGTTGTAAGTCGATTGGAAGAAAGATAGATTCTGGGCAATTCTCAGGAATTCAATGAATGTAGATAAACTAACTAACAAGATTCAGATTTAGCGCGGTTCTTGAACTCAAATCACTAAAGTATAGCTAACCAACTCTTGTTGCGAAAACTATCTAAGTCTAAATCCTAGAATTCCAAATCTCTTTGCGAATCCTAAAGTCTAAACCAGCTTTTAGTTCAAGTTTGATTTGTTCACAAAACAACTAAACCAAATCTCTTTGCGAATAGTTATTTTGCTCACCCTAAGTTCTATCAGGTAATTAATCGCACTCTCGTGCCTAACCAATTATCCTAAGATCTAAGTTCTAGGTGATCAGGCTAGAACTAGCTTTGAGAACAACCTAAGGCGAAAAACTAATTCAGATGGTGAATCCTAATCAATCAATTAACCTAACATTCAGAGAAAACCCTTATGAGAACCCTGAACCTAACAAGAGAACTACTCAGACATGGTAATTGAAACAATAAACATGACTGAAATAATACTCAGATAAATAATAAAAAGTATAGTACAAGAGGGTTCGAAATCTTCTCTCGGACGAACAGATAGTCTCCGACTTGTCTCCCTCAGAAAGCTCTCTCACAAAACTCAGAATAGAATAAAGCGTAATCAAGTGTCGTTAGCCAAAGTGGCTTAAAAACCTAACTTAAACTCCTAAAACACGTTCTGGGCTTAATTGTAAATAATAAAGTCTTCTGGGCAATTTTGCAATTCTTCAACTCTTCATAAAAGTCGCGACTTGTGTCTTGCTGCAGTAAGTATCGACAGATACTAGGGTAGTGTCGATCGATACTGAGGCTTCATATCAGGTACTCAGCTACACGAACTTCTGTTTTGCTCCAAAATGCTCCAGAAAGCTCCAATATCTCCAATTATGCTCCAAACGTACTAAAACCTGTAAAAGACTCTAAAAGACTCCAAAATTGTAGAAAGACTCTATAAAACGGACTTATATCATGGCCTCAAAGGGGTAAAAACCATGATATATCACTCCTATGCGCCGTCTTCTTATTCTCTCTTCTCGTCTCCGTTGCGTGTCATCGTCCTTGTGTGGTGTGTGTGCCTCCACCACCACCACCTCTATTCGTCTCCGTCGATCGCTCGCTTCACCGGCACTGTTGTTGTCATCGTCGTGAGGGATGACGCAGCCGTCGTTGGAGAGCCGCTGCATCACCGTCGAGCCATGGAATCGTGACCTAAGGTGGATTTGTGTTGTTGCTTGCGTCGCAAGGTACTACTACACCTCCGTACGAGTTGGTCGATGACATCAGCCACTCCGATCTGCTCCACCAGCCTCCCCTCAGCACTGCCGCTGCTCCGCCGCTGTCTGTTTGCTGATCCGAGCCACCGTCGTTGACCGCCGCTTTCACCGCACATTTCCACTTCTCCTTTCGCGTACGTGTAGCACCTCCTTCCTTGGTCAAGCAAGTCAACGTGCATTCATATTGCCTCAGTCCAATCTCGTTAATCAGGTGAGGACCGGTCGTGGTCCCAAGGATCGAATCCAAACATCACTAATACCTAAGTTCATTCAAAATTAGGCCTCATGACACACACAAGAGATGAAGGCTTGAAGGAAAGGCTAGTTAAGGGTGTGGTTAACCGTTCCAAAGATGGGAATCGGCTTTTGAGCTAACAAGAGAGTGGTAAAAAGGGTAAGATAGCTCAAATATGTATATGACATCCATGAGTTCAACTTTTCAATGTACAAGCATGATAATTGCAATGCAAAAGTATCTGTTATCAATTTGGCGCCGTTGCCGGGGAGGTTTAGCAATAGCCATCGAGATTAGGACTCTATTTGAGACTAAGTTTTTGACTTTTACTAACTTTTTATTTTCTTCTTTTTTTGTTTCTTAAAGTTGATGGCCATGGATTACAATGATTGGCCACAAGAAGACGATGCCACATTTGATGAATGTATTCAAGATGAACCATATGTGGAACCAACATTTGATGAAAGTGTACTCACATCAGAACAAAAAGTAGAGTTGGATGAGCTTTGCAAAGAAAACCCGACATTGACAAGGAGTGATCTCGCGATTATGATCTGTTTGAACCTCATGTCACTTCGGGCAGCACTTGAGGGAAGGGAGCTCACATTTATTGAGACAAAGGTAGCTCATGCACTCGAAGAGGTAATTTATTGGGTTCCACCATGCCAACTAGAAGGTATTTTCGACTCAACCTTTGAAATCTATGATTATGAGGATAGTCACTTGCCTTGCATTGAAGATGTAGCTTCTAGTTCGCTTACTCCCAAGCTCATTGATGAATGCTATGATTTAATATGTGAGTTTCAAAGACTAAAAACCTTAAGAGTAGAAAAGTTTGCTAGAGATTATCATGAAATATGTTTTGATATTAATTATCTATGTGCTTTGAATGTTCATGATATCGAGTTTAAGCTTTCAATGCCTGAGAAATCTAGATCTCTTCTTGAAAAATCTTACCTGGGGGATGTGCTTGATGTAAATAAGATCTTGAATGAGATGGATGACCCTAAGGTTGGGATGGAGGAAGGAGGATATTGTGTTTTACATGATTGATGGAGATGAAGTTGACTATTTTGTGATTAACTCGTTTAAACATGAAGTCGACTTTATTTTTCCATCAAATGCATTTGATCCTCATGAGCATCTCACCATCAAGGAAAATTCCAAGATGTATGCTATATTTTTAGTAAACTTTCTTGATGTGACTTCTGCCTCTTTGCCCTGGATAGTCGTGTGCCATGTTGCACATTTTGTTTCTTGTCCTGACAGGAGAAGGACCAAAAGTGCATTGGCTCAACCTTTTGATTCTCATGATTAACATTTGAAACGTCAATCTTAGCGACGTAAAACAAGCGCTCTTGGGAGGCATTCCCATGACTATCTTTGTATATATTTTCGTTCTTTCTAGTTCCTTTTGATGTTTTTGTTTGATGTTTATAGTTTTCATGGGTCCAAGATCGTGGTGCTTAATGCATGAATTGGTAGAGCTACAGCATGTCACCCCCTCTCCAATCCAAAGGTATGATCCAAAATCCATTTCATTGTACATACTTTTTGCATATTTTTACCTTCTCTTTTACTTTTGTTGCACCGAGACGTTGCAATTCAAGTTCGGGGGAGGGATTTGTGTCTTTTGATCTTTTGTTTTGTGATCTTATTTTTCTTTTTGCATATCTGAGTCTCATGCATTCATATAAGTGCATAGAAAACCCATATAAATTGAAAAATTGAAAATTTGAACACAAAAAGAAAGCATTTAGTTGCATTTTGCATGTTTAAGATTGAGTCTAGACACATATAGGTTTGCATTCACTTGCATTAGGAGGATTATCCATGTAGAATATAAACTTAAGAGTTTGAATTAATGCCCTCGTAAGGAGTTCTTTGATGCATTTGAGCGATCACAAAGTTAAGGATGATCCATGCTTTGATCTTGCGGTTTGAATGTTTTTGTCTTGGTTGAAGCATGTTTTGAGTTGAATCTAACTCTTTCTACATGAACTCTAATCTTGACTTGAAACGGCAACGGCGCCAAATTGATAACGGATATTTTCGTGTTCAATTATCCAAGTGTACTCATGTCATTGTAGCACTTGAGATGTCAATCCATAATGGGTTAAGATTAAAAACTAAGAATACATAAAACTTCTTAATCTAAGTAATTCAAGAAGAGGTTTTCTAACAACCTAAAAGATATTGAAAGCAAACTATACTAAAGCAATAGATATAAACGTAAACGAGAGTGCAAATTACGGTTTAAAGATAATACTAAAAATGAATCCAATGGTGAAGTATACGATTTGTTGGTTATCTTAGAGTTTCACAATGATGTCAATATACTCAAGTAATGCTAATCCTTATACTATAATCCTTAAATTAGACTAATCCAATTCCTTGGTATTAGTCCCTTTGCAAATTACTTAAATCAAGAACAAATTTCCATTTGTGATTTAGTAACTTTCAAGCATTAAAAACAAGATCATTTAATCAATAAACACCTTAGCCAACTATTTCCATATGCTAAGAATGTAAATCCCTTGATTAGTTCATTGGGGAATTTCTTTGAACACCTTCTGGGCGAGAAATTCCCTATGATCTAAATCAACTTGATCATGGTCAATTTAGCATTAAAAACACTAAACAAGGAAGGATCATTAATAATCTAGGCCCTAACATCATTGATTCACTCTAAAATTACGTAAATCTACTTCACCCAAGAATTCTAGAAAACTACTCACTAGCCATAATTATCTCTACAAATCCCATGAAGGAAGTGTTTAGATTCATGGTAGATGACAAGAAAATAGATAGAAGGATGAGAATCAATCAAGAACTTTCATAAAAATACCAAGAATCTCTTACAATCTCCTTAAACTCTCTCTAAAAATGTGTTTTTCTTAAAACTAAAAGCAAGATAAGATAATGATTAGGTCTCTTAATCATTTATACATAAGTGGGCCGCAGGAGTCACATCGTTATGCACTTCCCCGATGCACAATACCGATGTGACTTCTGTCTGATTCCAAACCAATGCCATATGGACATGTGCTTACTAAATTTATCGTATCTCTTGATCCACTGCTCGGAATTACTTTAAACCACCTTCACACGAATGATAACTCAAGTATCTACGACTTTCATGAAGATCACAGAAGCTAAATCCAAATGGAAACCCTTCATATTAGTCGGTCTTTGAAGCACTTTGGACGGACTCTGCATTTTTGCTCATGAGGAACCCACATCGGTGTGCCTCACCCCGATGCACCATCCCGAGGATTCTCCTGGTGGAATTTCAGGGAAATCATATCGGTATGCATCACCCCGATGCACCATACCGATGTGAGCAAGTGATTTATGGGAATCCACGTCGGTTTGCCTTACCCCGATGCACGACCCCGAAATGACTTCTGTTTGCGCGCCAGACGGACGTATGCTCACTAAATTTGATGTATCTTTTGAACTGCTACTCTAAATGACTAGAAACTACCTCCAAACGACAGGTAACTCAATTATCTACGACTTTGATGAAGATCGCCGAAGCTAAATCTAAATGTAAACCCTTCCTCTGAGTCGATCGTTGAAGCACGTCAGATGGCCTATGCATTTTCCTTGATTTTTGGGCAAAGCTATTTATCCAAATCGGTCTCTTTTGCCCCATGATCTTCCTCCAAGCTCCACAATGCTTCCATAAGCTCCAAATGGTACCTAAAAGACTCCAAAGCACACAAACACATGCAAGAACTAACCTAAAACTCACTAACTCTAAAATGAATGCAAACTATACCAAAAACCATGAAATGAATACAAAAAGTCATAAAATGCTAACTAAAATGTATGCTAAAATGGGCTAAATTATGCAACTATCACTCATCCGCTTGTTCTCTTTGCCAAGCCCCCTTGGAAACACGTAACCACCTATTCTTTACTTGTCAATATTCTGCAGAAATATGGTCAAATCTTGCTTAAGATGTTCTCCAAACAAGATTCACGGTGGACTGGAACTCCATAATCCAAATCATCTCAAACTCAGACAACAATCGAATGACATTATTTGTCATAAGATATCTATTCCAAGCAACCATCCACGCAATCTGGCAGGAAAGAAATCAACGCAATCATGGAGAAACACCATTACCAGCAAATCGACTCATCAAAATTCTGGACAAAACTATGAGGAACCGTATTAGCTCAATTCAAAGAAGCGGTGACAAACGATTCGAGGAGGGATTGATGTACTGATTTGCTTCAAGACCAGCAAGTTGAAAATTTACACTCTGTTTTTTCTAAAAATTTCAATAATCTTGTAGCTCTGTATAATCTATCTTAAGCTGCACTACATTGCAAAAACGTTTTTTTTTAGGAATAAATTTAACATTCTCTTAAAAAAAAAAAAAAAATTAAAACTATAGAAAAGCCGATCTGATTAAGTTGAAGAGTTGAATCATGACACGTGTATGTATTCAATTTAATTTACATAACATTTATTTTTTATATAATTTAAATATTATCACACTAAATCACAATTTTCTAACTTCTCTATTTCTTTTTATAAGGTCGCACAGCGTGGTAAAAAAAAAACCAATGTTCACCAATTATGCTGTTGGTTCTTCCTATGATAGCCTAACAAATTTCGTCTTATACATATTAGTTACATATGCATGTGTATAATTTATATAGTATAAATAATATAGATTATATAAAATCGTATTTTATGCTTCAGTAATTGACATGATAATATTGTACATATGTATGCACATATACAGACACTTCCTTCAATACATAATCATAGATATCTCCTTTATATAAAAGAGATTGGATTCCTGGCTTCTCAGAATCGTGTAAAATAATCGTATAAAATAATCACAGAAATAATCTTCCAATACGCTTTGTACATGTGTAATTTCTATACACGTCATACTTAAAGATACCTAGAGTCGCCCTTTTTTGATCAGTTTCAGAAACTCAGTCGTCGCTATCGTAATTATAATAGCCATATTAATTACCTCTCATGACGACTTTGTTCCCCACATCCTCAGAACGTCTAAACAGAGATTCATCAAAAAAAATTCGTGTCGTTTCCACCTTCTTCATTGAATCAAGGTCGAGATTACGATTCTGTCCAGGACTTGCTTCAGATTTGGAGTTGCAGAAACGAAAAGGTAATCGAACAAACATGATGGTGAAGGATCTGATTTGTGTTTTTGATATATTCTCTTCCTTATAAATTGCTGTCAGAATAATATTGCTTGCACTGAGCATCATTTCGACGCGTCAAAACTGAAAAATCTGCGCTCTTTTCTTGCTCAGATTCGGAAACCATCGTCAACAAAAATCCAAAAGTGCAATTCCAAGGCTTTTCCTCTTGGCTATATTAATTTCTTCTTTTTTATGTGCTATTATTGTTGTCGCCCAAGATTGCAATATCTATATCCATTATTAGATCAGCCATTGAAAGATCAAATCGTTTTTTCGTCTTTTCTAGAGTCATCTTCTAATCTTACAGATTCGTTGGCGATTCATTCAGATCGAATTGAAGCCAAAGGTTCTCCAAGACTCGAATATGTGGATTGTCGAGTACAAGATCGTGTTCTTATAATTCGTCTATGTATGATTGTCACGTAAGCTATGATATCATGTTTTACTATACACAGTGTTAATAATGATGGTAATGGTGAATTGGTGATAAAGTCTTAAATTTGGGATATTATTGTCTCGCTATTTACTTGACAATTTTAGCTTTGATGTGGACATTATTAGGTAGACAGAGTAGAAAGATTTGGAGGTTTACTGCTGCAAGTTATTTCATTTAAATCAACATCTATATTAGTTTGATGTTCATTCATTGCCTTACATATGTATGCTCATATTGCAGTTTGATTTCTAACAAAGAAACGTGGGTCACGTATCAGATTACTTTAAGGTAGAATGAAACGTAACGATATCTCTGCAAGTTATTCAATGGACCAGACCATATGGGTATCAAGTTTAGTGAACCCCATGATTTTCAAGGTACTTTAACTGTCAAGCCAAATTTGCAAGGATGTGGCTTTATCAATCTGCCTTATTGCAGCTCCTAAACGGTATTCCGAAAATGCTCATTTACCACTCTTTTGAATTAGTTGTACGGTAATTAGAGTACAATATATAAGAAGCTTTAACTTGAGTTTAGAGGTTCCTCGATAATCTTTAATTAGTCATAATTAAGTTAGCTACATAGATAGTGCATACATATTATATAACATAGATAGTGCATACAAATAATTCTGCAATAATGTTCACTCAAATGAAAAAAAATCAGAACAATAAATCCAAGAGAAGGTTCATAAACAAACTAAAACAAATGATTTTTTTTTTATAGATTCGATAAAATGACTCAAGAGAAATAAAAAAAGAAATAAAAAAAAAGTAAACGTCGTTAGTAAGTATCTTCCCCAAGACTTACTTCACATCGTCTCAGTGTGAAAATAAATCGGAGAGATGGTAAAAACATACGTAAACAAGGAAAGTCAAAAATGGATAGTACAATGAGAAGAGAGATAAACAAAAATCGAACCGGGACTCACCTATGTCTGGATCGATCGTTCCCTGATCATCTCTCTGTTTTTTTTTTTTTTTTTTAGAAAACTGAAAATTTAAATCCAAGACTAAAAATTAGAAAGGTTAGTGAAAACAAATCAAAAGGAAAATTATATACACTTACCGGTGGGTTGCCTCCCACCAAGCGCTTGTTTAAAGTCGCTAGCTTGACTTTGGCTCAGGTATTAGTCATGATGAGCATGAGAACTTGCCCCGAAACAAGTTCCACATTTCGACATCTTCAACCTCAGAACTTTGCTCAACAAACCTTTCACATCATATTTTCCTTTCTCCTTTGGCTCCCAAGTGAGAATAGCTCTAACCTTAGAGAATGGCTTCGAGGTTCCTTTACATTTCACCTCATACTCAATCGAATCTCCATCACACTTCTGAGGGGTCAAAGTCATATAGGCATCTCCCTTGATTCTTTTTCTCTTTACTTTCTCCTTTGCCTTAGCCTTTATGATGTCGCTCGTGGTGATGATAAAAGGATCATCGAAGACTTCCTTGACTTGATTCCCATCAAGAGGCTCTTTCCTAAGATCAATATATCCAACTTCTCTCTTGTGATAACAGTGTTGCAAGAGACGTGTTTGGGAACTCCTATCGTTGGAATGGCTTTATAGAAAACCTTTTTGTCAATGTTAGAGAATGAGATTCTCTTATTGGGCATGTCTACAATTGCACCCACTGTGGCCAAGAATGGTCTTCCAAGAATCAAAGGCATATCAGAACTTTCACTCATTTTCACAATCTGAAAATCGGTAGGAACCAGATAATTTCCTACTTTAACAAGCAAATCAGGGATGGTACCATATGGAATCGTGGTGGAAGAGTTCGCGAATGCGAGAGTCATCTGAGGAGGTCTCATATCTACAATTCCCAACCTCTCTGCAACAGCCTTTGACATGAGATTCACGCTAGACCCAGTATCAACAAGAGACCCTTTGAACTCAACCCCAGAGATGGAGCATGGAACATAAAACTTTCCAGGGTCTTCAATATTAGTCAATTGCTTCATTGGTGGTGGTGTGCTCCTTGCTTTGATGAAAAGCGCCTTAAACTCTTCTAGATCTTCTCTGCAATTCTTGAAGAAATCAAGCAAAGGTCTGTATTCCAAGGCTTCTTCAAATGAGGTCTCATGGGGAATCCTCCTCACCATTTTGTCAAAACCACGCAGCTTCTCTGCACTAATAGGATTCATCAGAAGTTTGGAGGGTTTAGGGTTTGGCACCTTAGGAACATATGGTCGCGGGGGGATGGAAGTGTGCTCCTCCTCTACTACATCATCATGTGCTTCTATCTCATTTCTCAACTCAGGTGCAATCTTCATTTCTTCTTGGGCAAGGATTACATTGCAATGTTCTCTGGGATTTTGTTCAACTTTTCCAGGAAGAACTCCACTAGGTCTTTTGATCGCTTCCGCCGTTTGAGCTACTTGAGTGTCAAGTTTCTTCACATGAGTTTGAATGGCCTCGAATTTGCTGTTGAGATCCTGATACATTCTATCCACTTTGACGTTAATCTCATTAGCCGTCTTCTGCTAATTAACCATTAATTGTTGCATCATTGCCTCAAGCTTAGATTCTTGGTTGGGTTGAGGATTGTTCAATTGCTGTTTCTGCTGAAAACCGCCTTGGTTTTGGAAACTATTTTGTCATCGGTCTTGCCCGAATTGCTGTCTTGGCTGATAACCACCTTGGTTTTACACAAACTGTTTCTGCTGAAAGCCACCTTGTGCAACATGGTTTATGTTTCTGATTTTGCACCCCTTGCTGTCCTTGGAAACCCTTAGCAAATATGCTCACGCCCTGATTTGGAACGGTTTGTTTGGGCTGAAAACCAGCTTGTTGCGGATAAACATGATCTTGCGGGTTTTCAACGTTGGTGCTTCTGTAGGAAAAGTTGGGATGATTTCTGTAGTTCTAGTTGAAGCCTTTGTTGAAGAACCCCTGATTCTGTACGTAGTTCACCTCATCTTCGTACTCTTGTTCTTGCTCAGCACTCTCCTGGTAGAGTCCTTCCTCTCTAGTGTCTTCACACGAGTTAACAGCCTTTTGATTTCCTTTAAGTAGTGCAGAAATACCATTAACATTTGCGAAAAGCTCATCCATCCTTTGTGTCTCAACACCACTCACACGTCTTGTTCTATCATATTTGGGATTGCGATGACTTGAACCTGCAGAAAGATTTTCAATAAGCTCATAAGCTTCCTCTTTGGTCTTTGTCATGAAGTTACCATTGCTGGCCGCATTTAGACAATTCTTGGAGTCCCAATCTATTCCATCGTAGAAGATGTTCAGCACTTGCTCGTCTGAATAGCCATGATGAGGGCACTCTCTTAGATATTCTCTAAACCGCTCTCATGCTTCATTGAAAGGTTCACCGCTGTTTTGCTGAAACTGAGTAATCTTGATTCTGAGAGAAGAGGTCTTGAATTTGGTGTAGAACTGATCCAAGAAGGCTGACCTGATTGCGTCCCAAGAAGTCAAAGAACCAGGCTCTAGAGATTTGAGCCATCTCACTACTCGATCAGCTAAAGAGAAAGAGAAGAGCTTGCATTTCAAATAGTCCGCAGGGACTCCGTTTGAGCTTGTTGTGCTGCAAATCTCTTCGAACATTTAAATGTGATCCATGGGATTTTCCGAAGCTTTCCCATAGAAAAGATGTCTCTCGACAAGAGCGATTATCTGAGGTTTGATCTCGAAGTTCTGCCTCTGAATAGGCGGTGGACGAATAGCAGTTCTGTCCTGGTAGAATTGGTGTGGAGTATCAATAGCCCCGATAGGTCTGCGTGGAAGCTGTCTTTGATTCAATTGATGTTGAGCAGCAGCAGCTTGGCTCTGAGCTTCAGCTCGTCTATGGACATCAGCAGCAGCAGCTGCTTGGTTTGCATTGGCGTTTGGATCACCATCGCCATCATGAGCAAGAGGAGAAGGGTTCAAGAGGTTCCCTTCCTCAAAGTACTCGTGATGATCGTCTTCATCAACAGGCAGATTTTGATTGTCCGGTAAGTTAGCCATTTCTCTTCTTTGCAATCTAGCTCTGTTTTTTTCTCATTCCACTCTTGCCAAATCTTCGTTGTTCAACTCAAGCAGATTTTCAGAGCCTTGGCTCCTGGTCATGTACATGAGATACACGGAAGAGAGCAAAAATCAAACGAGTTAGTAACGACAAAAAGTAATTTTTAGTCTGAACTTTCGTTCAAGACTCATAGGCAACAATTGATCCCTGGCAACGGCGCCAAAAACTTGATGAGCTCAGGTTTTAACCCTATATGTAACTACCGCAAGTGCACAGCAATACGAAGTAGTAATGTAGAAATCGAATCCACAAGGACCAAGCGTTATGACTATGAGAATGCAGGATGAAATTAAAGCTAAGACGAATGACAGATTTTGTTGGTTTTGTAATTTCGAAACTAAGAACGACAACTAAAACGATGTAAATTCAGATAAAAGAAAGCGTTAAGCCTCGGATGGCATTGCGGGAAATCACGAACAACGGTTAATGCATCTTAAACAGGGGATTGCATTAAGAATCGTCTAGAACTCAAACCTAATAATAGATTAACCTCCTCCTGGAGTATTAATCCCTATGCTTAAAACTATGAAGATTAACTCCCGTTGAATTCAAAGGTTCT
>PKMM01004794.1:585412-707654 GCA_002933915.1 Eutrema heterophyllum | reverse complement strand
GGAAATTCCGACGAAAATATATTGGTCGGAATTCCCGTCGGGAATCGGGCTGTTTTCTTGTAGTGGATGGCTCTCAGGGGCATCTGATAGTAAGCCGACGGCAGTGATGGTGAGAGGACCATAGTAGCCTAAACTCTCCAACGTTTGTTTTATAGACGAACCGACCCGAGCAGCATCAAAGCCAGAGGGAACCGGACAGGTATTGATGTCCCACCACACCGATGTTACAGCCCCAACCACCTCCTTCGTCGCCGCCTCGTTGTTGTGCATCATCTTTCAACAATTTTTTAAAACCTAATCCAAAAATCGCAGTTAATTATGACAAGGGACGAAAATCTTCTCCAATCAAACATCAGATAAGCATTCGGAGAGATTGATTTACACGGGTAAATCACCCACCACAGAGAAAAAGATTAAGCGATCAGCCGACGGAGAGAGCGGAAAAACGCCGTAAACGTTTCTATCGATCGAATCTTTTAGGGCAAATATAACTTTCTTAATTTATCGTTTTGAAATATCGTTTTCACATATCATTCATTGATTTCATCTTCTTTTTCACGATTCTAAATTCTTGTATATTAATTTGTTTCCACCTTCTGTTTCTCTATTTTTTGTCATTTTTTTTATATTTTCACTTGTTCACATCTCCATCGTGGCTTACCTCTCTCCTTTCATGCTTCTCTATCTTCTCTTCCATAACTTATTATCTCTTTGATTGTTTATTTAATGTGTTCCCCCTAACTCAATATATACATGTGCAAGCGTTACACTATTAATATAAGACTAGGATTTAACCCGCGGTACACCGTATGTCTATTTTTTATTTCTTTTTCTATAAAGTATTATATTGGTTTTAAAGATTTCGTATATGTTATATTAAAAATATGTTACTAATTTTGTGTGTGTTTGCGTATAATAAACTATGAGAGTTGGAAGATTATATATATTGTTGTTTGTTTGTCGTATTTGTAAACTAACATTTATTATGTGAAATTTGATCATTATAAATCAGTAGTTATAGTGAAATCCTATTAATATTAGAAGTGTCTGATCCGTATATATATATATATTTTTTTTTTTTTTGCATAATAGGATTAGATGAGCTAACCCGTCATTTAACCCTACATCAAGTTAACTCCACTTGAATAATAATTAGAATTGAATTACATGGTTAACCATGATTGAAGAAATGCGTGTTTTTAGTTAATTTAATTTTATGGTTTAGATTGTTGTAAAATTTTCTAGATCGTTAGATTGCGAAATAATTAGATTTAAATTTCATTTTTATTTTCCAAAGCTTTTCATATTAATCTTAAAAATCAATTTCTAATTAAAGATATTTATGAGATTATCTTAATATTGTGTATATATTTATTATTTAGATTTCTTCTGAAAATCTATTTAGAAATATTTATTGGATGAATGTTATCACACTACAAGAAAACAGTCTCATTGCAACGGAAATTTACGTCGGATTTAATTCGTCGTAAATGACTGACGAATTTACATCGGAATTACGATGAAATATGTGGTCGATGTTAATTCGCCGTAAATAGTTGTCGTCGTGCAATCGTCGTAAATAGTTGTCGTAACATTACGACGATTGTACGACGTTGTTACGCTGATTTTGAAATTCGTCGTAAATCCGATGTAAAAGTTACATCGATATTACGACGAATATCATCGACGTAAATTACCGACCATTTCACGTCGATTCTGAAAGTTTGGTAGAACACGTTTTCTTATAGGTTCACCTAATCATTTACATCGAATCTGGTCATCGTAAATCTGTCGTATACTCGATGTAAAATCGTTGTAATGTCATTTGATGGTAAACCGTTGTAAATATTCGTTGCAAATCCGTTGGTAATTATGAAATTTTGTCTATAAATACATCCTAATTTCAATCATAAATCCACAAAAAAACATAAAAAAAACATTCTACATTATTTTTATAAAATGTTTATATACGATCTACGAAGATGGATGTATACGCAAAAGGATTCGGATGGAGCATTGACGAAAGAATTCAAAGAGGGGTTTGAAATATTCATGTATCAGGTCGGAAATATTGAAACAACCCTGGAAAGCGGTAAAATGTTATGTCATTGTCGTAAATGCAAGAATACAAGATATATTATTATTGAGACGGTGTAGAAGCATTTATTAAATAGAGGATTTATGTCGCAATATTATGTTTGGTATCAACAGTTTTGAAAGGAATCAAGCTGCTAGTAGTAGTAATTATCAAGGTCATGTAGATGTTGATGAATCAAATTATCAGGGTAGTTATCATCATGGTCAACATCAGTTTGATCAAATCCAAAAAAAAAAATTCTAAGGAAACATATATATTGTTATATATATAGCTGTGGAGATGGCTCTCTTGGTGAGACATCAAAGACAAGCCAATGCAAGAACATGAAATTCCTCCTTAAGAAACATAAGAGGGTAACCGTAATTCCGTAAATCAGCAAGGATTTTTTAAACCGATCTTGTACGAAAACTTTAAAAAAAAAAAAAATTTCCCTTATTCACTAGATATTCTCCTGGCAGAGTCTGATGTTCATGGATGGGGTGCATTTACACGGGTAACCAATCATACTAATAATATCAGAATATATCTTGGCATAAACTCTTTAATTTCTCTTTTTGTTTTTAAAATGTTTAAACGTTAGCTCATTAATGCATGCATAAATGCATGCATAAAATGTTTAATATCCATCAGCACTCTGTTAAAAAAAATGAGTTTCTACTGGGGAATTGGTCTATCTCATGATGAAGCAAATTAACGTGGGAGAGCAGATGACAAGCTTGGTTTTTCCTACCTCTTTACCTTGAATGATCAGGTAATAAACTTTAGTCGCCGACCTTCTCTTCTTCAGATATGTACGTACAATTAACATGTTCATGTTTTGCAATGCGGTTTCTTTTTTCTTTCTTTTTTAGGTCGTCACGCAAAAAAACAAAGTTAACTTGCAAGTAAAATTGTTATCGAATTACATATAATTTGAGCGAAAGAATCGTTTAAATTGTTAAACTCGTTTAGGAGCGTATCGCGTAATTGAATGTCTAATCGATTAACCGACTCGTTAATTATGACAGAATCGAGACATTTGGCCACCGCCAAACGCATAAATGACTTGATTAATCATAGTTTTGTTTTTTTCCTCGAAACGAAATTACCATTACCTCGAGTTGTTAGAAAAAGTGAAAAAATAATAAAGGTTCGCAAGTTGACACTATCCAAGTAAAAAGTCAAAATTTTCATTTCACCTAATATGGTGGTTAGGGGAAAAAAAGTAAATGCTCTTGTAACATAATTTTTCAGGTGTAAATTAATTATGGTGAAGAAAATAAAAGAAAGGTTAAAAATGGTCAACAAAAAAGGTGGACACAAAATTAGCTTTAATCGAAGACATTCAATACGAAAACTGGCAAAAGACGACCTTTTGTCTATATCTATTTCAGATATGGCATTCAAAAGGTACACGAAGCATAACTATTTTCAAATTCAATACTACAAAAACAACCACACTAATGAGTTTAACAGTATAGTAAAGCCATTAATGCTGCCTTAAAACCAGTTTTGATTTATTTTTCAAACAAACGACGACGAAGTTTTTACAACCGAATGAAAACTCCATTTTGAAAATTGAACTTCGCCAAAATGAAAAGATTTAGGGCATGTTCGTTTCATCATTCATATGATTCATCTGGATGAAGATGAGAATTGATGTTCGTTTAAGTGCTTTTCACATTCATTCAGATGAATCGTCTAGATGGATCATCTGAATGAGTTTTAAAAATTATGAACAAATTTTCAAATCCATCTGGATATCCGAATTGGACCATCTGAATGGAAATGGTTATATCAAAGAAAGAAAAAGACAAAAATATCCTAGCAAAATAAATAATTACAATTAAAAAATAATTATGTTAAATTAAGTAAATAATAATAAATAATAAATAATATTTTTCCTGTCAAAAACGTTAAAAAAAAAATTTCCCGCCAAAAACGTAAAATCTCTTTTTCCCGCCAAAAATGTAAAATCTCATTTTCCCGCCAAAAACATAAAATCTTGTTTCTATGCCAAAAACATAAAATTTTGTTTTCCCGCAAAAAACGTAAAATCTCGTTTTCCCGCCAAAAACATAAAATCTCGTTTTCTATCAAAAACATAAAATCCAGTTTTCCCGCAAAAACGTAAAATTCCGATTTTCCACCAAAAACGTAAAATTCTGTTTTCCCGCCAAAAACGTAAAATTCCATTTTCCCGCAAAACGTAAAATTCCGTTTTTCCACCAAAAACCTAAAATCCCGTTTTTCCACCAAAAACCTAAAATCCCGTTTTCTACCAAAACATATATTATGTTTTCCCGCAA
Organism: Eutrema heterophyllum; assembly: GCA_002933915.1. Classification (NCBI taxonomy): domain Eukaryota; kingdom Viridiplantae; phylum Streptophyta; class Magnoliopsida; order Brassicales; family Brassicaceae; genus Eutrema; species Eutrema heterophyllum. The sequence goes on along the minus strand of PKMM01004794.1, from coordinate 703,268 downwards.
AAAACGTAAAATCTCATTTCTATCAAAAACATAAAATCCCGTTTTTCCGCAAGAACGTAAAATTCCGTTTTCCCGCCAAAAACGTAAAATTCTATTTTTCTGCCAAAAACGTAAAATTCTGTTTTTCCACCAAAAACCTAAAATCTCATTTTCCCGCCAAAAACCTAAAATCTTGTTTCTCTGCCAAAAACATAAAATTTTGTTTTCCCGCAAAAAACGTAAAATCTCGTTTTCCCGCCAAAAACGTAAAATCTCGTTTTCTATCAAAAACATAAAATCTCGTTTTCCCGCAAAAACATAAAATTCCGTTTTTCCGCCAAAAACGTAAAATTCCATTTTCCAGCCAAAAACGTAAAATTCTGTTTTTCCACCAAAAACCTAAAATCCCGTTTTTCCACTTAAAACCTAAAATCCCGTTTTCTACCAAAACATATATTCTGTTTGCCCGCAAAAAACGCAAAATCTCGTTTCTATCAAAAACATAAAATCTCGTTTTCCCGCAAAAACGTAAAATTCCGTTTTTCCGCCAAAAAACCTAAAATTCCATTTTCCCGCCAAAAACGTAAAATTATATTTTCCCGCCAAAAACGTAAAATTCCGTTTTCCACCAAAAACCTAAAATCCCGTTTTCTACCAAAACATATATTCTGTTTTCCTGCCAAAAACGTAAAATTTCTTTTTCTGCCAAAAATGTAAAATCCTGTTTTCACGCCAAAAACATAAAATTCTATTTTCCGTCAAAAATGTAAAATTTTGTTTTCCGCCAAAAACGTAAAATTCCGTTTTCCCGCCAAAAACGTAAAATTCCGTTTTCCCGCCAAAAACGTATATTCCTTTTTCCCCTAAAAACAAAAATTTTGTTTCCCGCCAAAAATGTGAAATCCCATTTTCCGTTAGTAAAACAAAAAAAATCATTTTCTCTTATTTTCCCATCAAAAATGTTATTTCGTGTTTTCACTCCTAAAAAAGTAAATTCTTTTTTTTAGTGTATTTTAAAATTTTTATAAAAAATAATTTATTAAATTTAAATATTTTATAAAAATAGAAATCTATAAATTATAAATTTATATGATGAAATTTCTTATAAAAATATATTTTTCATGAAAATGAAAATTTACAAATGTAAAAAATAATTATTTGAAAATTATTTGGTTGTAAATATTGTTTAGATCATGAATTAAAATTAATATGGTTTAGATTAAGACTAAAAATATGATTATATTAAAGTATGAGTATTTTAGTCATTTTCTTATTAAAAGTATCTAGATGGAGATGTAAAATGATCAAATAAACAAAGATTCATCCAGATTCATCCAGATGAATCATCCAAATGAACAACTAAAAATAGAAACAAACATCATTTATATGCATCATCCAGATGAATCATTTAAATGGATCATCTGGATGCACATCGCCGATGAACACACGAACATGGCCTTAATCGATATGATGGCTAAATTAGTAACCATCGAGGAAACTAAGCGATTGAAATTCACGTGCTATAACATGCGCGTGGGGTAAGAACCAAGACGATCCACCTAGAATTTTCATGGTCGTATAATTAGGATGCGTGTGATTGGTGGCAACGTGCCTTTGTTTGATTGGATTTGGATAAACATTGGGCCACTTTCTCGACAACTTGCCCAACTAGTTTTCTATTTTCGTAAAACATTTTATTTATAATTAAAAGTAACATAAAAATAAAATAAAATAGGATGCGACCAGTCTAAATTTTTTCTGCACAAAATAAAAATCCGTTGATCTTTTCTAAATCATGTCTACGACTAGACAGTTTTCCGCGCAATAATATCTTCGCAGTTTCATAAGAAATGGAGTCGGATGATAAGCCTTTTCCAACATTACGTTTAGCAATTTTTTTTTCTTTCTTTTTCTATGTATATTCATGTTTTCGCCATTTTAATAAAGAATAAAAATAGTATGAGTAGTTAAAAAAGAAATACATGATTATTGACCAATAGAGAGTAACCAAATTGGTTTTTCCAACTATACATATACTGATATACATACTTAAAAATAAAATGTTATATTTTACATATATTGAATATTTGGTGCCTTTTGTTTCTTTTCCACGACCTTTTTGCATGAAACCAATGTATCTAACCGAAAAAGCCTCCAATGGGCCCAACAAACAAACAACCAACCAAATAATATGATGAATAAAGAATGATCTAAACCGGTCATTACCAAAACACGGTCTAAACCGGTGTAAGCAGACGGCCATAACCCGCCAAAAAAAAATATAATTCAACGGAAACTGAAGACGTTGAAAGCTCCAAGGAACAACAACTTAACTGGAAACAATAGAACAACGATCAAAGGCATGTGTTGAGACGCCACAAGGCGGCTGAATCTCTGCAACGACTTTCTTCCTGTCCTCATCATCCCGGAGAAATCCTGACCGTTGATTTGTCCGTTACCCATCGCAATCCCTGTGCTCCCGCTTTCTCTAGCCACCAGAATCGGCCACCAGAGACTCCGGCGATGCTCCCTCTTCGCTCTCCTTATCTGATTCACTTCTTTTCTTATTACACTCCTAACCGATTTCAGATAGGAGTTCATGTCGTGGTCCCTTTGGATTGTTCCTCCTGACCCGTAAGCCGATCTGTCGCTAAGAATGTCGAGAGGATGCGGCGTGTTCAAGAAAACTGTCTGCGCAGCTCTTAACCGTTGTTCCTCCTCCGAATCTTCATTAACCGGCGATTCAAAATCCCCGGTTAGAAGATATAAACCATTACCCGGAGGAAGAAGATCGTGTCCGGGAGAGAATGTCTCATCCGGTTGAAGGATTAGAAGCTCGCCCATCGGAGAATACAAAATACTCTGCAGAAGAACAGCCGTTAACTCGCCTGACCAGATCAAGAATTCTGTTATATAGTACTGAATTTATAAGGGACTGTAGCCATACCTGCTTGTTAAGACAAGGATGGCTACGGAAGTTTCCATTAACAGCTTTGAGAAGCTCTGCGACATGGTACGGATAGTTACAAGAAAAAGCTCTCGGGACAATGTCACGGTGCATTGTGATAGCTTGAACATGGCTTTTAGGCAATCCGAGTTTTTTAAGAAGGCGGTCGCCTCCACATATTACAAACGGCGCACCAAATGTTATAACCGGGAGTAAAGAAGAAGCAGGTACTTCGCCTCGAACGAGTAACATGAGGTTTAGTAATAGCGATAAGCTTCCGCCCAATGAATGCCCGGTGAAACGGAATTTAGCTCGGTTTCCGTGGGTTTTGATATGGACTTTAACTTCAGGTAGCATTTGTTCGTACATTCCTTTTGCAGCCTCGTAAATTCCTCTGTGAACGATCGCACCAAGTCCCTAATAGATCGAAAACAGGTCTTTGTAAGTTCTAAATAAACCTTTTTGTTTCCGAAAATTGTCGGGATTGGAACGAAACAATACCTCAAATTCAATAGGATCAAAGAGTAGATTTGCCTGCCAAGAAGCTAGAGATTCAGATCCCTATAAACAATTTCAAAATTTTCATTAACACATGAGAGAATGATATCTCGAAAAAACGAACACTTTTAAGCTTTTCCTTTTCTTACCTGAATCACAACGAATCTGGTGTGACTCTGATCATCATCACATATAAACCAATCGCAAGGAGACGAAATCGTAGATTTCAAATCGTCTGCAACTGCTTGCTTCACATCTTCCTCAGCAGCAACACCAGAAGTAACAATGTTGGTTAAAGAAGAAGCAGCCTCTGATGATGACTCTACATTTGCCAGATTCTCATCGCTTTTGTATGAATTCTCGGTTTTCGATGAAGAATTGAAAGGAAGTATGTTGGTTGTACGAGACTGAAGGTAAGAAGCAGCTGATGCAACTATCTCATATGCAGCAGAAGCACTAATCTTGCGTCCTTCTTTCTTGTCGTCTTTGCCTTCAACTTCTTCTTCTTCGTTTGTCTTAGTCTCACCTGAAACTTCACCATTTCCAGCTTTTAACGGTGATTCTGTTTTCTCAGCTGATGAAGTTACAAATCTAAGGCCGTAATATTTCGAGAGATTCGCAGGCTGCAAGGAAAATGCCACACATAAGAAAGAGATAAACTCGAAGATCCTGCAAAATTTACAGATTGTCTCTTCTAATTTCTAATCCTTTTTTTGGGAAATTAACACCTAAATATCAGTATCATATAAACCCATATTCATGATTAGATAGTGAAGTAAATAACAAAACTGAGTTCGTTGAAAAAAACCAACCTTGATTTTAGAAATTGAATAAGCCAAGTTTCCCAAATAGGACATTTGGGCATAGAGTTTTGATTCGGGTAACGAAACCCTCCTCAGCAATTTCGAGAACGATTCTCTATCGAGCTGAAATTTGTTCTTTTCGTCACCATCATCTTCCAAAATCGAACATACATCGCATCCACCATCATCTTCAGACAATATGGCGTCGTCTAATTCCTCCTCGTCCTCATCTTCATCTTCATCATCGTCTTCTTCTTCTTCTACCTCTCCATCTCTCCACATAGATTTCACATCCAAGATCTTCAAAACCCAGCTCCCATTTCGCCTCTCCGTCTCCATTTCCACCGCCGTCGTCTCCTCCGCGATTAGCTTTCTCGAATCGCCAGAATCCACCAAAACGGCGTCATCTGAAGCCAACCCGCTTCGTCTCCTCGACGCAATTCCTCCTCCACCGCGAGACCAAAACGGCGTCAGTGGATACTTGAAAGAGAACCCAAAAGGTCCCCTTTTTTGCGATGGTGACGTTGCGGTTGCTCTGACTTCAACAACTCCACCGCAACCGCTCACGCCGCTTCCAACCGCTGTGATCGCTGGCATAACGCCGTGTAAGCCGGTATTCAAACACAAACTATCCATCGTTTAAAAATAAAGCTTTTTTTTTGTTTGTTGGTGTGTTTCCCTTTGGGAACGTCTATTGGGGTTCTTCTTCCCAGTTGAAATTATTAAAGATCTTTCGAATTTCTTGGAATGTAAATTCTATCCACACAAAGATTTAGAATTGAGAAAATTTAGAAGGGAAGAAAATGTCTGTTTCTCAGCCCAACAGATCGCCCAAGAGGAAACTCCTGTGTGAGATCTTCTTCCTATGCTATATTTTCGTTTTTCTATTTAAAACAAAAAGGTCTTTGCGATATATATATATATTATTTTTTTCTCAACATTTTGACTACCCCTTTTGCGATATTTCTCTTTTTATTAAGACGAGAAATAATTAAAAAGAAAATATATATAAAATGAAGAATTCTCGGCGAATAATGGAACGGCGTCGTTTAGCTTAAACATACATACGTGTAATACGCGTGAGTTATCCGCCCAACACGTTTTACCCCACGTCGGACCATCAAGCAAAAGGGGTAGTCGAGTTGGTTCAGAAATTTTGCCGACTTGAGATACGAAATTCAACAATATAAAGGGGAAATATTTATAATAGATCATTTTTTTGTCGTCTTATAGTATTTCGTTTAATTATTCAACTTTACTTAGTAGTACTGACAGCAAAATATTTAAATGGAAGTTTCCTAGAACATCCAAGTGCGACCGCCGGGACGATGAGAAAGAATGCCACGTCAGAGTCTGAGTAATGTGTAAATGAATATTGGTGGACAGACCATGTGACGTGTTCCAAGCTTTTGGGTTTTATCCAATGGGACACGTGGCGTAATCAGAATGCTCACGCGCCTTGTCTTTTACTGTTGTGTGCTTGCATTGGTTGCTTCTTCGTGAGGTAATAATAATATACAAACTGAAATCCTAAGTACTTGCACGAAACTAAAAGCTATTCGTCTCTCTCTCTCTTTTTCCCTCTTCGGATCACTAATATTAGAGGTTATCAAACTTATCATGATACATTTCAAATAGTATAAGTAGAAAAAAATATACCTTTTAAGTAACGGAGAGCGATTTATATATTTTTTTTATTAAGATTTAAGAACATTTATCATAATGGTTAACAAAAGAAAAAAAAAAACATGGATCATAACAGTTAACTGTGATTGAACCAATTTGCATTTTTTTTTTAATTGCAAAACGTACATTTATATCGATGAGGTTGACCGTATCGAGATTATAAAAAACATGAAAATCAAGAAAAATAAAGATATTTACCAATATTTTAGTTTATGATATTTATTTTTATCTTTAAATATATTATTTACATTTATGTTTAACTCTATATAAGAGAATGTAAATTGTAACTTTATTCTTATGAAAATCTAATAATAATTCTTCCTAAACACACTTGTACGCTCATCAATTTATTATGGTATCAGAACTTTCGATTCTAAACTGATCGATGAGTTATGATTTTCTATCTATTTCTCTCTTTGTTGACCTATCTCCATTGTTTCTTCTTTAATGTTGGAGACTTCTTCATTATCTTGCAATTATGAGTAGCAAAACTCATAATTCTATCGATTGTTCTTGCTTAAAAAAAAAAAAAGGAGAGAGATGTAATCCTTATGGTGGATTACGTTGTTGATTCGGTCCGTAATTGGCCACTTTTGATTTCTATTACTAGGATGATTGCTAGTGTCTTGGAGAACAAGTTATAAAGATGGTTTCTCTTTATGATTTCATGATCCCATATGTTACATGTATGGCGATGGTTTATGAGCATGAACTTATGGATGGGTTCGTTCAGTTTTTGGTGACGATGATGTTTTTCTCGCCCTCGCAAATTTGACATTTTTTTATTTGACTTCTCGTCCTCACGAGTTGTTTTCTGATCTTACAATTGCGAGTTATTATGGTGTTTATGATGGATTTTTCATCGAACCAATTTGACCCTACGACCGGGTATAAACTTCGTTGAAGACCCAACGGTTGGGTGTTGTAGCCAATCTTATCCGACGGCCGGGTATAACGCCGCGATGATGACCCGACGGTCGGGTATAATGTCGATATTATGAAGACTTGTCCAATCTCACATGTGTTACCACGTATGAGTTTGCGGGAGGGTATTGGGAGATCAATGCATATCGAGATTATGGAAAACATGAAGATCAAAAAAAATATGGATATATTTACCAATATTTTAGTTTAAAAAATTTACTTTTATCTCTAAATATATTATTTACATTTATGTTTATCTCTATATAAGAGAATGTAAATTGTAACTTTATTCTTATGCGAATCTAATAATAATTTTTCCTAAACACACTTGTGTTCTTACTCTCATCAATTTATCAATTTAAATTTTCTCGATCGTTGATAACTTAGCCGGTGAATATTGTGAAAGCTGATCTATGATTTCAAATGTTGTATCACGATATGGCTGCTTGACCAGCTCTCGTGTTTGGATCTAAAACCATAATCGTCACCAAGAACGAATGGAGACACGTTACCTTGTGGACAACCCATGGCGTTACGGCCAAAATGGCCAACACGTTTACCTTAGGCAAGTTAGAAATTGATTCTCCGCTCTCTATCTTAGGTCCTCTGGTACGAAATTTGTTTACAATGTCATATGTTTATATCGTTAATTCTTTTATGTGGAATAAAAGCTGTAGTTTGATACATAATTCTGTAAATACAGGCAACGATTGGTGAGTACTCGATAGATTTGATACAAACTCTTCCTTCTTTCAAGATTAGCGGTTGGGCCAATTAGTCATTACCCAATTAGGTTATGGACCGTTTTAATATGATTGGGCCTCTTTTTTCTTAAGCCCAAACATTGAATGTGAAAAAAGAAAAAATGTATTCTCCATATAGTGGGCTTCTAGTAGAGAGAGATCACCGAAGTCTCTCCCGTTTCTTCGATTTCATCATCATCCTGTGCACGCCGAAGCTAATTCCATCGACGGTGAGCTCTCTGTTCTCAATTTTCCCCTTTTGAATTTTCATTCCGTACCCATTGCGGCGATAATCGTGATAAAGAACCATCGTCGATTTCTCTCCCATGGCTGTTTTACGGTGCCGGGATACAAAATTGCGGTATCTCTCTTGTTTTGATTTCGGAAGGAATCAACCATTCGGGTTTTTCTTTTTCTACTTGAATTTAAACTGTTTTCTGCAAATTCCCCCTAGGGTTAGTAGTATTCGACTGAATCGGATTTTCGCTAATTATTTGTTATTTTTTCCACTCAGGATTGGATTTTTTTTTTTTTAAATCGGAAGAAGAAGAAGAAGAAGATGAGTAACACACCAGCAACGGCTGCGTCATCGTCTAAATCGAAAGCTGCGGGAACTTCTCAGCCGCAGGAAAAGCGTAAAATGCTCTTTCAGAAAGAATGTAAAGTGAATTATTTACTTTCTCTTGCCAGAAACAGACTTCTTCATTTTGTGTTTCCGCTAACATTGGTCTCTTCTTCTTTTTTTTGCTTTTGATGGTTTTCAGTGCAGCATATGATGTATGGATTTGGCGACGAGCAAAACGTAAGCTATCTTTATTGAATTCTTGCGACATGATCATATGAACCATATAAAAATGTTCAATGTTCTTCCATATACGTGAATCACTATTCATAGATGCGTACAAGTAATAAGCGATGTAGAGAATCTTGGCTTTCTTTAAATGCATATCTAACCAACTTCTTTAGAAATCTTGGTATGATTCTTGTAAGAGTGATTACTGTTTTGAACCCTTAAAAACTAATGCAAAAATTCTCTCCTCCTTGTCTTTAGCCGCTTCCAGAGACTGTGGCGCTTGTAGAAGACATTGTTGTCGAATACATCACAGATTTGGTATTGAGTTTCTCATCTTTTTACATTACAAGTAGAGAGAAGCTGGATATATATTATTAGCTGCTAACCCGAAAAGAGATGCTTAATCAATGTGTCAGACACATAAGGCTCAAGAGATTGGCACAAAGCGAGGAAGGCTACTAGTTGATGACTTCTTATATCTAATCCGCAAGGTAACTTGCACTATCAAAGACTGAGGCTGGCTACGGTTTTGTATTCTATGTATGACTGTTCTTTGATTTGGTTTTATGCAGGATTTGCCGAAGCTTAACCGGTGTAGAGAACTCTTGGCAATGCAAGAAGAGCTGAAACAAGCTCGTAAAGCTTTTGATGTTGACGAAGATAAGCTAGCTTCACTTGATTGATCTTTCTTTCTTACAAGTAAGCTTCTGTTTGGTTAATCTTCTGAAGTTAGTTTTCTAGTGGTTAGCTTTTGAAACTCAAGACTGTAAAAACAGCTTATCACCGAGTGGAATTGAAAATTTGGTTACCTATGAACGAATGTTCTTACATCAAACAATATTCCTATTGATGAAATGTTGATAATAAATCTTTTGTATACAGGCCAAAATTATTTTATAGATTGATTGTAAAATTGTGGGTTATATATTTGATCACACAAAAAATGAATGAACGATTTATTGAAATTTCATCTTTTCTGGCATATTTTGTTAATTTTTTTCACTCGTATTTCACTATTTCACCAAAATTGAAGAAGAAAAAAGAAGGGAGAATTGACTTGAAACACTTTCATACGACGTCATTGCGTTCTTTGTATTGCAAATAAGAGATTTGCCTCTGCAATTTCATCTGCTCATAGAAATTGGCAATAAATTCCTCTGCTCTCACATCAACACCTTTCTCTTCTTCCTCCTCCTCACGATCGTCCTTGGCCGCACGATCACATATTTCATGGCAAGAAGAATCATCGTAGTATCTAACACCGTCGGTATAATCTTGACCGTCCAATTCGAAATCATAGTCAAAGTCAACGGGAGGAGCAATGCAAGGCAAGAGGAACCTCATGGATGCAGGACGATGCATCTTAACGTTAAAGATCGGCGTCTCGTCGAAAGAGAGCTGTTTCTCGCCGTAACGTGAGAGATAGCTGTCTTTGTCAACGCCGTTATTATGATGAGCTATGGCTTTGAGATACTTGGAGAACAAGTTACGCAGCTCGAACATGTGCCATCTCTTAAAGATGCCACCTTTTCTTCCCCATAGAAGAGCCATTCTCACAAGACTCCAAGCTCTTTGTGTTGCGATTGATCTGCTTTTCTTCTTTGGCTCCCCCATGAATTTGGTTTATTACTTCTTTTTGGTGGATTTGTTCGAGATCTGAGATGGATCCAGTAAGTCCCCCCTTTTTTGTGTGTGGCTGCTTAGGTTCTTCAGGTGATTGTGTGGGAGAAGTTGTGGACGCTTACGTGTGTATTTATACAATAAGCAAGCAGCTTTTTGCAGTTTTCGACGCGGAGAGAGAGAGATTTTCAGTAAAATAAATTTGTTTTAAGGACAAAAAGAATATCAAAACTTAGTATTTTCATAAACTGGATTTCGAGTGGGACCCCTCGGGGTTGTACGCGGGAAAGATCTGAGCTGTTTAGTCGTTTTTTTTCTTCTTCTTAAGTTGTAAGTTTAGGCATTGTTTAAACTAAGTATATACTTTATTGGAAGAACATCTTTTATGAAATAAAAAAAAGTATATTTTATTGGTTTGGTTTTACTCCCAAAAGCAGGACTATTTAAGCATTTTTCATCTTATGACTTATTGAATGAATTATTCATGATATAAGAAAATTCAACGAATTAAGTGGAATGCATTTTTTCCAAAAATAGTTTATTTTTCAAATGTTGAAACTTTTGGTGTAATTAGAGAGAAATAGCAATTGGAGGTGATGGTCTAAATATGGCTAGTCCTCTTATGTTACTAGACCTAGCTTGTATCGGTCCGTATTAACTAGCTTTTGTCATCCAACTAAATCTTTTATCCGTTATCGTGTCTTCCAATGAACATTATAACGATTTTCTTGCCAAACATTATTTTTTTTTTAAAATCTTTACTTACCGTAATTATGATTGTGGTTTTTGTTCAAACTTATTACTTGTGTTTTAAAGATTGGTCTTTACTAATTGGTTTATGTTATTACATTTTATATTTCTGAGTTTAATCTCGACGCGTTACGCGTAGACACATATATAACTCTACACAATTACTAACATTGTGTTATATTTTTCCGGACCACGTGCCGTTCGTTCCCAATTTTAATTTATTGATTATCACCATTTTCAAATCAGTCAAAAGTTACATTTTTAGTTATTAAAGATTAGAAAGTGGGCGATTAACTAAAAAAAATTGAGCCTCATGACAACAAATAAACTAAAGAATCGTGGTCGGTCTTTTTATGAAGACTCTGATTGTGAGTTCGGTGTTGTAAAAATAATCGTCTAATGATACCCGAGTCTAGATAAAGATAACTTGTTATGGACGTCTTTTCACATGAATTTTAAAAATATAAAGATGATCAATAATGAAAGCTTACAAACTTTTACACATACACCCATAAAATCGTCTAGGAAGTATATATATCATTAATTGTAATAAATGCCTTATGATCTGGTCAATACTTAATTATTAAGTTCAAGAATTAATTAACGATCAAATTTTAGATGATTGGACTTGATTATCAATTGTACAAGTATAATAGTAGAGATTTACGAACGTACAATAGAACATTCGTTGTAATCAAACAATAATTGTAGAAAGAATCAGAGACTTGTATAATAAGCTTAAAGACTTAAGGGAGAAGGTGTGATTGGTTTAGTTGCGCTGCCGTTGAATAATGTCTTAGGGCTGTCTCAAATAATTTTTCAATTTACTTTCCACGCAACCGTGTTCGATCTATCATAGATTTTGTTGTGTGCTTTTTCTTTTTGTTTAGTTAAGATCATTATATAGAAAAAGTATTGAATAGGTTCAGTAACAGATTTTATTCGGTTTATATTCAAAAACTTTTTTTCATAATTTCATATACAGTTTGATTGAGTTCAATTGGGTTCATATGTTCAAATCTACAAATATATACTGCAATAATATATAGTTACATAATTTTCAAAAAAAAAAACAATATATAAAACATGAACAAAAATCATAAATAACTGTCACGTTAGTTTAGTCAGCAAAATGTGCAGATTAATCTAGGGTAAATTTACATAAATTTTTAGTGTTGTGCAAATAGAGTTGTTCATCGTAGTCTCGTCTAGATAGATAAAGCTATCCATTGTAAGTGTGGTATAGCTAGATAGAATCTTATGTTATAGATCTTTGTAGGCAAATAAGATTTTCCGTTAATAATCGTCCATGTAATTATTTTCATAATTTATAACAAATAACTAGATTCTAATCCGTGTGTCCGCGCATGGTAATTTTTTTGTAAATTAAAAATTGTAATAAATAAAATGTGAAATAAGAAATAAAAAAATAATTTAAGTGTTGTACAGAAATAAGAAATAATAAGAAATGAGAAATAAGATTGTTTAAAATATTTGACAAAATGTTCAATTTATTAAAACAAATAAGCATAATTTTTTTTTTGCTGATCACTGTGATTAATATATCTGATCACCGCCTCCAACAGAAATTGAAATTTAGATCGAGTTTTCTTATAATGAAAAATATATAGACTAAAACAATGTATGAATATATCATAAATGAAACCACATATGGTCGATGTACATTGCATCTTATACGTGCAATGCTTGAGAAAATGAACAGGTTGGAACGTAGTGCAAATTCCATGGAACCATGTTTTGAGGCATATTACTCGTGCAAGTGACTTAGGGTCAATCATTTTAACTAAGGACTTTGTCTTTTAATGGTTAATCGTTTTTATCCTTCTTAACCAAAATGAGTTAGCTCGATCATTTTATACGATTTTTTTCCACTAAATTTACAAAATTGAGGAATATCTGAATACAAATTACGGTGAAATTATCTTAAGAATTTGTATAATTATAACCACAATAATTATTTCGTCAACTAAAATAACTACCACAATATTTACTAAATTAGTTTGGTTTTAGGCTGTCTTTTTCTTTTCTTGATTCTCTTCGTCCCATAACACGGCAGAAAATGCGCGCTGTTTCTAGTTACGACGTTAAATATCCTACTTCTTTTTAATTCCTAAACATTCTAACCTCTTGTTTCTTAACCCCAATATTTCAATAACTATCATTTACACCCCTAAAAAGAAAACAATTAAATAGAGATCGTTGCACACAATAAATAGTTCATCCCCAGAATCTTTCTTCACAAACAAAAAAAATCTCTCTCCCTGTTCACCCAGGGAGAAGATTTTGATTTTCCTTAATTTCTCGTCACCTTTCTGATATTTTGTTCCAATTTTTTTTTCTAGTATGGAAACAAAATATCAGAATGGTGATCAGCTAATAGAGATAGAGCAAATAAACAAGACCATGAAGAAGAAAAAGTTATCACGTGGGATGCACGTGTTCTCCGTCGTCATGTTCATGCTCCGTCGTCGCCGGAGGAGAAAGACTTTCAACACCGGGTTTTGGCGGCGAGTGGTTGAGTCCGTTCGTAATGTCCATTCCGAAATTACGATAATGCCATCGTCCAATTTTATAAACACAATCGTCCTCCCTCCGGCTCCTCCTCCGGCGACGGATATAGGCCAAAACGGTGGCGATGATGATGATGATGACGACGATTCCGGGGATCGTTTATCGGAGGCTATTGAGGTTTTCACGGCGGCTTCTTCTTCATCATCCTCCGGGATCTTGGGATATGGATCTGCTATGTCTTTACGTGATTTGGATTATCATTATGATGATGATGATGATGTTGAATGTTATAGCGATGTTGAAGGAGGAGATGATATGATCGATGAGAAAGCGGAGGAATTTATCGTGAGATTCTATGAGCAAATGAAAATGCAAAATCAGGTCTATACTGAACGTTGCAAGGCCAAAGGTTTAATGATGAATTGATGATATAATTAAGGTCATTTACATGCATGGAGATGGGATTATGGAAGTGTCTCGTGAATTGATTAATTTGGTCAGACCAAGGTTCGATCGATCTTAAGGTTTTCTTGGTTGAATTTATTTTTGATATTATAACTTTTTCTTCATTTTTGTTTTGTAATTTGTGAGTGTATTTCAATTAATTAATGAAAAAATAGGAAAAGTGAAATATATGTATGTGTGTATGTGGGAGGTATTACATTTTGTTTTTGATTCAATACATTATTTGATTTGTGTGTTTACTTATCTCCATTTACTATAAATTGGAAACTAGTTGTATTAACAGCACATTTGACCCATTCATTGTAGGGTATTAAATTATTTTCGAAAATTGATGAAATTGATATTTCCAACCACAAAAGTCGATGAACATGGACGAAACAATTACCTGCATATATACACAACTAAGTAGAATTGTAAAACTCCATTTCATAGTGAGCGATGGTAACAATTACAAATTTGATTCCATTTCATGAAATACTCATAGAAACGACGGTGACAAATGAAGTCTCCATAGCCAAGAGCTGGATCCTCACCGCACGATCAGCATACCAAGAAGATCCAACGGTGATCATCTCTCTAAACTCTAGGTCCCATCCTCAAGATGATGCAAAAACCGCAACTCTTCAGTTATGCATCAAGACCAAATGCATTATACTCCAGCTCCTTCACATAAATCAAAACACCAACCTCGAAGAATGCCTTAGTGATCTATTTGACGGTGAGAGATTTGTTTTTGTAGGGATCGGTATTGCGAAAACGGTCACGAGGCTTGACGGGCTAATCAAAGTTATTAAGAAAGTTGATATTCGTGATTTGGCAAAGGTTAATTATCCTTTTAGTTACGGTGAGAGATCAAGGCTTAGCTTTAAGGCTATGGCTTGTGAGCTGTTGGGTTTTGGTTCGTGGAAACCGAAAAGGGAGTTTTTTGTCCGAGAGATTTGACTAATGAAGTTCTTGATGAAGAGGTGATTAAGTTTTTGTCCGTTGATGCTTATGTTTCTTATGAAATTGGGTTTAAGATGCTTACACAACAAATGCTTTAGAAAAAAATGGTCATATAATGAAGTTTCTAAATTTTTGTATTGAGAAGTTTCTCTAATACAATGATTTCATAGTTAAAATTTGGAAAATAAAATAGCCAAAATAGGGGATGAACTTAGGGATGAACTTTCTCTCTCTCTCTTTTTATTTTTATTTTTAGGGGATTTACTTTCTTATTTATAAAATTAGTTGTTTGAGCAAAAAAAACAAAAAAAAAGCCAAATAGGGAAGAGTGATGTTTCTAGAACATAGAACAGCAAATGCCATATGGAGAAGCCCATCTGAAGATACCACTACAAGAAAACAGCTGATTCCCGACGGCCATATCGGTCGGGAAACCGTCGGGAAACGGCTTTCCGGACCAATTCCCGACCAATTTGTCTCGTCGGAACTAGAGCGTCGGGAATCAAAATTTGTCGGAAATTGGTCGGAAATTTCCGACCGATTTCCGACCATTATATTTTCGACCGGATTCCGACGAATATTAATAGTCGGGAGAGTTTCCGACGATTTCCCGACGGGCCGAATTCCCGTCTAATTCCCGACAATATTCCGACCTAATCCCGAAGACAAATTTCTGACCTATTCCGGACCGGATAATTTCCGACCAATTCCGGACCGGATAATTTCCGACAAATTCCGGACCAGATAATTTCCGACCAATTCCGGACCGGATAATTTCCGACCAATTCCGGACCAAATATTTCCGACCAATATCCGACGGGTTATTAAAAACAGTATTTTTAAAATTCTTTAAATTAATGATTTTTTAAAATTAAATTAAATTAATAATTCGAAAAAGAAAATAAAAATAAAAATATAATAATTGTTTTGAAATAAAATTAAAATATAATAAATGTTTTGAAATAAAATAAAATTGTTTTGAAATTACAAAAACATTAAAATTAAATTCCCGATCCCGATCCCGATCTTGTTCCCGTTTCCCTTCTTCCCGTTCCCGTTTCCCGGGAAATCCGAGAACTTCGATTTCATCCAGTCCGACATGGTAGCGATTTCCGACCTTGCCTCGGTAAGCTGTAGTTCGATGTCCGCATTCGCCACCTCCAAAGCTGTTTAGAATTTGTAAAAAATATTTCCAAAAATCAGAAAAAAAATTATGAAAATTTAGAATTTGTTTTATTTGCTAAAAAGTTTTATATAACATAAAAAATTTTAAAAATCACTTGTAAAACGCAAAAAAACTACTAATATTCTAAAAAAAATTCTAAAACACTTATAACATTTAAAATCACATGTAAAATGAAAAAAACATTTATAACCACTTGTAAAAAAAATTTACATCACTTGTAAAATGCAGAAAAATGTTATAAAATTCTAAAAAAAATTAAAATCACTTGTGAAATAATAAAACTATTTCACAATTAACACAAAAATATTTTCCTATTTTTTTCAATATTATTTCTAAAATATTTAAACACAAAATCCACATTATTAACCTAACAACAATCTAACCTAAATTCTAACCTTTCATATTTAATCAAATCTAACAAACCTAACAAATTATTAACCTAAAATCTAACAAATCTAACAAAATCAATTAGGGAAAAAAAATAAAAATTCTTACATGGCTCAGGAGGGCGACGGCGGCGGCGTGGAGACAATTCCGGCGAAGGTCTTCGACGGCGGCGGCGGCGACCTAAAGAAGAAGAGAGAGAAGTTAGCAAGGAGGGGAGAAGAGGAAGAGAAGAGGAAGAAGAAAAGAGAGAGGAGAAGATACCTTGGACGGCGGCGGCGAGGGGAGGGCAGCAACGGACGGCGGCGGCGACGAGAGAGAAGGAGAGAAGAGATCCAAAGAAGGATTTTCGATTTAGGAAATGAGGAAGAAGAAGAGCAGTTTTCGATTTATTGAACACGATTTCCGACCGACCCATACGGTCGGGATACAGTCGGAAATTTTTAATAAACCGCGTACAATGAATTTTGATAAATTTCGTTTGTTGGTTTATTTCCCGGGTTTTTTTTTAGAATAGTCGGAAATTGGTCGGAATTCCCGACGAATTTCCGACCATTCTAAAAAATTAAATGTTGAATAATTTAATATTCGTCGGAAATTGGTCGGTAATTTCCGACTAATTTCCGACCATTTAGGGTTTAGGGTATGAAATCCTAAATTTGAATACCGTATAGGTTTTAAAAAACATCTAAACATCTTATGTCTGAAAACAATATGGCAAGGTAAACATAAATAGAGTATATGACGATTTTTATGAATCAATAAGAGAACGGGTTTAACCTCTCTTAACGAAACATAGAACTTATACTTACACTTTTCGTTTTCTTGTAAGGTTTGGATTAAATGCTCAAAAATATTGATTCTTAAGATAGTTGGACATTGAATTCTTTGAAAAGATCATATCTAACCCTAGCAAACATAAGTGTAAACAAATTTTTGCAGTTTGAGGTTTCGAAACCCCGTATGGTCGGAAATTGGTCTGGAATTTCCGACAAAAATCCGACGGTTTTGGTTTTAACCGAGGAAAATTGAACTGGTTTCAGTTCTAGCCAGTTCAATTTTCCTCGGCTAAAACTAAAACCGTCGGAAATTGGTATGGAATTTCCGACCACAATCCGACGGTCTTAGTTTTAGCCGAGGAAATCCCCTGGCTAGAACTGAAACCAGTTCAATTTTCCTCGGCTAAAACTAAAACCGTCGGAAATTGGTCTGAAATTTCCGACCAAAATCCGACGGTCTTAGTTTTAGCCGAAGAAAATTGAACTGGTTTCAGTTCTAGCCAAGAGATTCAGTTTTCCTCGGCTAAAACTAAAACCGTCGGAAATTGGTCTGGAATTTCCGACCAAAATCCGACGGTGTTAGTTTTAGCCGAGGAAATCCCCTGGCTTGAACTGGTTTAAGTTCTAGCCAGGGGATTCAATTTTCCTCGGCTAAAACTAAAACCGTCGGAAATTGGTCTGAAATTTCCGACCAAAATCCGACGGTCTTAGTTTTAGCCAAGGAAAATTGAATTGGTTCCAGTTCTAGCCAAGGGATTCAATTTTCCTCGGCTAAAACTAAAATCGTCGGAAATTGGTATGGAATTTCCGACCAAAATCCGACGGTCTTAGTTTTAGCCGAGGAAATCCCCTGGATAGAACTGAAACCAGTTCAATTTTCCTCGGCTAAAACTAAAACCGTCGGAAATTGGTCTGGAATTTCCGACCAAAATCCGACGGTGTTAGTTTTAGCCGAGGAAATTCCCTGGCTAGAACTGAAACCAATTCAATGTTCCTCGGCTAAAACTAAAACCGTCGGATTTTAGTTTTAGCCGAGGAAAATTGAACTGGTTTCAGTTTCCTCGGCTAAAATTTATTATGAGTCCGAATAATTAATGCATATGGAAAATTTCCTAAAAATATTTAACAAATTTATTTTGATTCCGAATAATTTTCTGAAGTAGCTGAATCGGAATCCTCATTAAAATGCATATGGAAAAGTTTCTAAAATGTTTTACTTAAAAATAAATGCATATAAAAAATTTGTTACAAAATTATTCTGATGAGTCCGATGAATAATCTAAAGTAGCTAAATCGGAATCGAAAATAATCATAAGGGTTTGGATTTGAAAAAGACATTTTCTAAGTTTTTTTTTGTGTAAGTTGTGAATGAGGGTGAGAGATATTTATAATGTATTTTCTGCGTATTTCTGACCGGTTTCCGACCTATTTCCGACCAATTTTATAATCGTAAACGGCTATAAAACGGCTAATGCAACGGGCAGATTAACGGATCTATTTCGTCGGAATTTGGTCTGGAATTCCGACCAATTTCCGACCAATAAAAGGCTAATGCAACAGTCAGATTAACGGATCTATTTCGTCGGAATTTGGTCCGGAATTCCAGACCAAATTCCGACGAACTTACATTGGTCTCTAACTCGTCAGAAATTGGTCGGAATTCCAGACCAATTTCCGACCAATAAAATTTCGTCGGGAATTTCCGACCAATTTGGGACGGATCGTTTTTCCTCGGTATTTCATCGGAAAATTGGTCGGGAAATTCCGACGACATTTAATTGGTCGGAATTCCCGTCGGGAATCGGGCTGTTTTCTTATAGTGTACGAACCATTCACAAACGCGGGAAATACATAACAAAACACATAAAGGTATACACACACACTAAGTGGTGATTTATTCTAAGATCCATTTTTACAAAAAGTTGTGAGTATTATTCTTGCGCTAAGGCAACTCGGCTGAGTCGGCTAGGAACATCTGGTTTGACGTCACTGGTTCTTACCTTGCGACTCCCGAACGGGCGCCCATTCGCGGTACCGGACAATAATGCCCTATACGCAATAATTCTTCCAAGCTGATATTTCCCATTCAAATCATTCGATTTCTCCTCCACGCTTTCCTCGTGATCATCACATTCCTTGTCCCGTTCCCGGTTTTCTCCGGTTTTCATTGCTGGCTTCTTTTACGTAGAAAACCAGAGAAGGAGCATTTGTTCCATGTACACAAGAAGATGGAGAAGGCAACACCCACTTGCATATTTATATGTGTATAAAGTAAAAGAGAAATGGTTGAAGATTTGTTTACCAAATGAGAAGTAAAGTGAAGCTTTAGTTTGAAGAAACTAATATTAATACTTTTTAACGTATATCGGTGATAAGTAACTCTTCATATTTTTTCTTTCGTACACGTCAAGTGTTTTCTTTTTTAACTTTCGAGTATTTATTTATTTTATATTTAATTTATCATGAGATCGATGAACAGTTTTCTAGACGAGTATACATACTGTGAAGTAATATACTGAAATCAAGTCTTTATGGCTCCATATATCGATTTTAGGTCGAAAGAGAACGAATTGTAACTCATGCACTGATCATGATCCTAAGAATGTGTAAAGGAATGTGCATGCCTTCATTGAAACAACTAAAAGCACGACTATTGATATCTACAAATGTTTTGATCTTTTTCAAAGACTTTTTAATCCAAAAATCTATACAATTTTAATTTAATACAGTTTCTTCTAATTTTCTTACAAAACAGGTCCTCGTTGTTGGTTTCTTTTTTATAGAAACACCATAGAGAAAATTATTTGGTTAGAAGAGAAATGGGCATTGCTTGATATTGAAACATTCTTAGAATGGAACTTTCTCTTTAACTCGACTAACTTTGCTATTTCAGGTCTTTTTTTTGGACTTTGGATTCTCGTTCATTTGTAAATTTTAAGTACACTAATTAACCAATCATTTCTCACTTGGGTTAAGTAACTTACACGACAATTAATTATGAACACGTACACTTTTCTTGTCACATATCGGCCGAAATAGATTGCAATCAATTTCGTAGACATTTGAAAGCTACAAAAATGTGATAAATTTTATATTTGATCCACGACCTCCACCTCCTTTTATTAAATTCCCTTATTAATAAATGGCTACTTTATATAAAAAAACAATAAAAAAAAAGAAAAGAAAAAATAATTTGGGTTACATTCAAATAATTGTACGGCCTAGTGAGCAAGTATTGGGCTGCTTTATTTACACTAGGCCTAATCAAAAGCCTGTTAAATTTATAAATAAAGTCTAAAGGTAGGTCAGTATGACTTATTAATAAATCGCGCGATACCTTTTGTAGACGTTGAGATTCAAATTCAAAATTCGGGGCAATTTCGTGATTAATACTAAAGCCCAGGCCCAATATCGTACTTTGTTATCCTTGAAGTCTTGAACCGTAGCCTCCTCAAGTCGTGACGTCACGTTGTATAAAATATAAATTACTCGCTCGACTCCAAAACCCTTATTCTCTTTACTCTTTCGTCTTCTTCTCTTTCGCTGAAATCCTGAAAATCAAAAATATCCATCGATTAGTTTGATTTTCGTCTCTATCGATTCCTTCAGAATCTACGGTTTTTTTTGCTGTTCTCTCCGGCTGTTTTCTGTTGATTCGTGACCATGTCTCTTAAACCTAGCGCAAGGACTGAGGTTCGAAGGAATAGGTACAAGGTTGCTGTGGACGCCGATGAAGGTCGTCGGAGACGGGAGGATAACATGGTGGAGATTCGGAAGAACAAGAGAGAGGAGAATTTGCAGAAGAAGCGGCGTGAAGGTCTAAATGCTTCCATGGCGTCGGCCACGCAGCAGGGGCAGGATTTCTACTCGTCTATTTCTTCGGAGAAGAGAGTATGTGCTTCGTATTCTACTACTAATTTCGTTGTTTCTCTTTTAGTTTGGGTGTATTAGTTTAGATCTCCTGACGATGAATTTGAATTGTAATCGAAAGCTTTGTGGTCTAATTAGCTCTATTCAAGATGCTTCTGATTTTCGAACCGAGCTCCTGTGTCATGTTTGTTTGTTATCTGAAAATTAGATCAGGGTTACTGAAGAACCCTAATTCAAATCTGCATTGCTTAGAGTTGGATAATATGCATATCTGAAGGGTTAATTTGTTAAAAGTTCTAAGCCTTTCTTTCTATTGCAGTTTGAAAATTTACGACAGATGGTTGCTGGAGTTATGTCAGAGGATAGAAATTTACAACTGGAGGCAACGGCTGGCATCCGGAGATTGCTTTCAATTGGTTTGTGATTTATATTAATGATTATGATATGATAAATTAGCGTTTGGTGATTTTGGTTTTGCTTATATTGGTTGATTTTGCAGAGCGAAATCCTCCCATCAATGAAGTTGTTCAATCTGGTGTTGTTCCTCGTATTGTGCAATTTCTTTCCAGGGATGACTTCTCCAAACTTCAGGTGAGCCTGCATTTTTCATATTGATGTGTTTCGATTTATATATATGCTGATTTGTTTTTGCTGTTTTGTACTACTATAGTTTGAGGCAGCTTGGGCGCTCACAAATATTGCTTCAGGGACATCTGAGGACACTAAGGTCATTATTGATTGTGGCGCTGTCCCTTCATTCGTCCGACTTCTCAGTTCTCCCAGCGAGGAAGTCCGAGAACAGGTATCAGTTTAGATTCACTATTGATTGTTTTTGTTTATTTTGTTGCCAAATAAATCTGTTAGATCAAATTGTCAATTAGATGACTCAGTTGGGGACCTATTTTACCATCCTGTTTACAGGCTGTTTGGGCGTTGGGAAACGTCTCTGGCGACTCACCAAAATGCCGTGATCTTGTCCTAAGTTTTGACCCCATGATGCCTCTTCTGGCTCAATTCAACGAGCATTCAAAGCTCACCCTGCTGAGAAATGCTACATGGACATTATCAAACTTCTGCCGAGGGAAGCCGCCACCTGCAGTTGAGCAGGTTTCCTTTTCACATACCAATTGAAGTGTTTTAAGGCTCTTCATAAACGTTTCTTGAACTGAGAATGTTTCATTGCAATTATTGAGCAGACAGTAGCAGCTTTACCAGTTCTTGAGCGCCTTCTGCATTCAACCGACGAAGAAGTTCTCACAGATGCATGCTGGGCTCTCTCATATCTCTCTGACGGTGACAACGACAAAATACAAACCGTTATCAACGCGGGTGTTATCCCTCGCCTCGTTCAACTCTTAGCGTAAGTATCTTTCTCTCTATCAGCAAATCGCATATACTTTATCTGATATCGTCTTCTTTGTCTTCTTAGTCATCCATCGCCGTCAGTTCTGATTCCAGCTCTCCGTACCATTGGTAATATTGTAACCGGAGATGATATGATGACTCAGGTGCCCATATTATTATCCATTAACTCTCTACCATATATAACGTCTGCTATGGCTTTGAAGTTTGAACTAAATCATCTTTGTAACAGGAAGTTCTTGACCATCAAGCCCTGCCTGGTCTCTTTAACATTTTGACACACACATACAAGAAGAGTATCAAGAAGGAAACTTGCTGGACTATCTCTAACATTACAGCTGGAAACACAAGTCAGATACAAGTGAGTTTATATTATATCATCAACATATTGGTTTCTGACATTTTTTTTTCATTTGCAAAAATATAGTTAACACTGAAACTTTTTTTTAATGCAGTTAGTGATTGAAGCAGGCATTTTTCAGCCTCTGATTCACTTGCTTCAAAACGCGGAATTCGAAATTAAAAAAGAAGCTGTTTGGGCAATCTCTAATGCAACTTCTGGGGGCAATCTTGAACAAATCAAGTAAAAAAGAAACAACTAATCTCCCCTTTTTTTTTGTTTTTCTACAGTCTTTTAAAATTTGAGTCCTTGAAACTGAAATCCTAATAATTCCTTGCAGGTTTCTTGTGAACCAAGGATGCATTAAACCGCTGTGTGATCTCCTCACATGTCCCGATCCAAGGGTCATCACAGTGACATTGGAAGGTCTAGAGAACATTCTCAAAGTAGGTAAAGCCGAGATGGATCTAGGCAACACAGGAGACCATAATCTCTACGCACAGATGATTGAGGACGCAGAAGGTGTGGAGAAGATCGAGAATCTTCAGAGTCACGACAATACTGAAATTTACGAGAAAGCTGTCCAAATCCTCGAGTCGTATTGGGCCGAAGAAGACGACGATGAAAATGACGTTGCTCCTGAGAATTTTCAATCTGCCGGTTTCCAATTCGGAAACCAAAGTGGCAATGCTCCAACCGGTGGATTCAACTTTGGTTGAAGGTAATGCGGAGTCAACAGATTCTAAGTTGCTTTTTGGTCAAGCTACATAATTTTAAGTTTTAAGCTTGGCGATATTGTTGACGAAGAACAAACATCTCTCGGTCATTTCTTAAATTTGTAGGTATTTCTTTTTTCCGTCACGTTTTGGTTTATTTTTTTTTTAAATTGAGTAATTTTTGTTTTTCCATTGAAGGCTAAAATTAAAGTTCGTTTTCTGCCCTACTTTATTTTTGATTAAACAAAAATATATAAAAAAAGCGAAACAAAAATAAAAATTACTCACTTTATGCTATATTAACTTATGTCCGTCTAATCTACACGAAAATCATTTTTTTTTTGTGTAGCTTCGCGTTCCATCGTTATAAATTACTAGGTTAGGTCCCGCGTGATACGCGGATAAAAAATAAAAGATTTATATTCTAAAAGTGATAATATGCTTAATTATGACCCCTATAGTTAGATTCTAAATTAAAATCTTGTTTGTTTAGTTATCCATGAATTACTATACGTTTAGTAATTCATATTTAAAAAAAATTAAAATTGATTCATATTACCCATAAATCTGATAAACAATCCCTTTAAATGAATGAGAGGGTTCATGAATTACCAAACACACGATAACAAAATTTTCTTCTTCTAATTTTATATATTATGAATCGTATATATTTTTTTATATTTAACACTTTTATTTGGTACTTTTTATATTTTCTTTTACTTTACTTTTTCAATATTATTAGTTTCATTATATAAAACACAATTCTTTTTCCTTTTTGTTATTTTTATTTAGTAGTTTTCATTTTTTATTTTATTTTACTTTTTTAATGTTATTAGTTTCTATTATATAAAACACAATTCTTTTTCCTTTTTAGTTATTTTTATTTGGTAGTTTTTATTTGTTTCTCTTACTTTACTTTTTCAATGTTATTAGTTTCCATTATATAAAACACAATTATTTTTTTGTTATTTTTTCTTTTTAAATAATAAATAACAAACAATATGAAAGTTTATATTATTACTTTGACACATGTCGCGATCTTAATTAATAACGACACATGTTATGATCTCGTGAGTAAGAATAATCATACGTGTCATGCTCACGTTGGTTGTGGTTGTATATTAATAATTTTCATTTTTTAAGTTTCCTTCCAAACTCTATATAAATCTAACTCCCGATAAGCCCCCCTTCAGTTTCCTTTTGTCACTTTTTTTTGTTATAAGTTTCTTTTTTATTCTTATTTTTTCTTTTTTTTAAGATTACATTTTTTTAGTTAATATTTACCTTAATTCATTTTTACCTTTTTAATTAAGTGGACACATGTCAAGATCTACATTAACCATGACAAATGTCACGATTTCGTGAATAAGATCTTACGTGTCACGCTCACGTTGAAAGACCCAACTTTATATAATAAGATAATAGACAGTATTAATGTCGCGTACCAAATTGCAATATTGATTTAGATAAAGGATTGTTTTGCAATTTTAATAGATTAAGATTAATTTTGCAGCAATTCAGTACTGAGTTTTTTTTTGCATTTTGTCCGAACGTAGTAATGCAAGTTAAAGCATTATTTTGCTTTCTGGATTAAGATGGACAAATCTGGGGACACCGAGTAGCTTCTAAGCGTTTCTAGTCATTCTAAATCCGCCACGTCATTACCAACGAGGCAGTGCATCGACAAGTGTCACGACTCACGACCAGTCTCACACTTCAAAAAGCTCTCTCTCTCCTTCGACTTCGAGATTATAACAATCACAACTACTTTCTTAATCAGCGAGAAACGCAGAAAACATTGTGAAGAAGATGATGATGCAATCCCGATTATTAGCGTTTGCTTCAGCGGCGCGTTCCCGCGTTCGACCTACCGCACAAAGGCGGTTAGCGTTTGGATCATCAACGTCTGGCCCAACCGCTGATCCAGAGCTTCATTCCGGTAACGATGGAGCTGATCCAGCTATTTATCCGAGAGACCCTGAAGTAAAAATTCCCGGTTTCTCGTTTATCTTCTACACTTTAGTTGGTTTAGACATTCAATAGTATTGTGGTTTTATTCGGTTTACAGTTTTTAAGTGAAGCTAAAACCTGATGTCATGTAATTATTAAGTTACTAGCTAATAAATACATGTTATCTATTTTAATATACATTTACAGGTTTTAAGTTAAATCTGTAGAGACAAATTATAGCTATAGTTATCTCATTTTTTATTTTTTGGGTATGTAAGAATTTGGATAGGGAAATTTTAGATGTGCTATACTTCAAAATTGCATTTTAGGTGGTCGATTATGTTTCAGGGTATGGATGATGTAGCGAACCCTAAGACGGCAGCGGAAGAAATAGTCGACGAAACTCCACGGCCGAGTTTAGAAGAGCAACCGCTTAAACCGCCGAAATCTCCACGCGCCACCGCACATAAGCTAGAGAGCACTCCCGTTGGTCATCCGTCGGAACCCAATTTCCAACAGAAACGGAGAAGCACCACCGCCTCCCCGCCGTCGCTTGATTCTGTTAGCTGTGTCGGGTTAGACGGATCGCCGTGGCCAAGAGACGACGGAGAAGCGGAGGAGCAAAGGCGGAGAGAAGATGAAACAGAGAGCGACAAGGAATTTTACGCACACCACAAAGCCTCTCCGTTAGCGGAGATAGAATTCGCCGATACTCGGAAACCAATCACGCAAGCCACCGATGGAACGGCGTATGCGGCAGGTAAAGATGTGATCGGATGGTTGCCAGAGCAGCTAGACACGGCGGAGGAGTCTTTACAGAGAGCTACG
This sequence comes from Eutrema heterophyllum, assembly GCA_002933915.1. NCBI lineage: Eukaryota > Viridiplantae > Streptophyta > Magnoliopsida > Brassicales > Brassicaceae > Eutrema > Eutrema heterophyllum. Next base: position 677,168 of record PKMM01004794.1, on the reverse strand, counting down.
ATGATATTCAAAAGAAACGCAGAACGCGGCGATCCTGAAACGTTTCCACATTCTAGAATCTTAAGAGAAATGAGAGGCGAGTGGTTTTAAACTAAAGACATAATAAATGTTAAAATTTTCTAAATAATTAGTTCTTCCAAAACTGGAAAAAACAAAAACTCTAGAAACGCTCATCAAGAGAATTGGTTCGAATATTGTGGATTACAGTTATTACATGGTCCAAAAGGGTTTTTGTTCTTCATCAAAGCTGTAAAATATAATTGGTATCAGATTCCAAAGTTCATCCTTTTGAAGGTTCTTAAAGAAAGTCAAGTTCTTTAAAAAGCCATAAACTTTTCTTCTTCCTTCTTCCACCATTGAAAAAACTGCAAAATTTTCTCTCTTCCTTCTTCTATCAATGGAGTTGTTTCTCTGTTTCTTCACTCTGCTTTTAATATCACAATCTGTTGCATTGGGGATAACAGAGAAAACGCAGATTGAATGTGCAATGTGCTTAGAATGTGAGAATCCATGTGATCAGCCACCACCTCCATCGCCTTCACCGCCTCCACCACCGCCGCTAGAGATACTCTGTCCTCCACCGCTTCCACCTCCTCCTCCGCCGCCGCTAGAGATATTCTGTCCGCCACCACCGACTTCTCCTCCTCCTCCACCTCCTTCACCACCACCACCATGTACTCACTGCCCACTCCCGCTTCCGCCGCCGTTGCCGCCGATTTGCAATGAATGCGTTCCGAATAGGCCGAAACCGCCGATCATAATCACCGCCGCAGCAGCGTCAGCGGAGGTTTCTGCTTCTATAAGTTTCGTAATTGCTCTCGTCTTTGTCGTTGCCTCTCTGCTTCAATAATATTCTAGCTGAAAATCTTCGGCTTGTGTTATCTCTGCATTTTAATTCTTATCATCATAATGAAAATTCGAATTCTGGATCTAGGAAAGAAGAATATTTTTTACTCTGATGTAACATTTCTCTCCAAACATAATAAACAAACAAAAAGGTCGTCTTTAGCATTTAGGATTTGAGATTTTAGTTTCGGGGAATTTAGCAAAATCATCTAAGACAAAGGTGAGATTGTAGAACTAGACATATTAGTTTTCAGTTTGGTTTGATCTAGATTTTTAAACAAAATTTCTATTCTAACATAATATTTTATCTTCTTATTTATCTTGCGTCTGTGTTTAGTTTACAGTTAACGAATAATATTTTCTTAATATTTTAAACGTTACGTTGAAAAATTATTTAAAAAAATAAAATAATACATACTATAAATGGAAACAAACACAAACGCAAACAAATAATCGAAATTTTTTGTTCAGATTTCTTCAATGGTTCGAAAAAAATGTTCGTGAAATTGTAGCTGAGGTTTATTTGGTTTAGTTTCGTTTATTCGTTCTGATTCAATTCAATCTTCCTAAGAATGTATTGAGAGTAGGAAATACACAACTTTTATATTGATAAATAAAATTACAATTTGTTTGCCAAAAAAATCACTTATATTTTCCGAATTTTTAATCAAAAATAACAAAAATTTATAATTACTGAAAATTAGTTTTTTAAAAGATGTGTTAAACCGATTAGTTCACATTAAAAAAAAAATATTGATTTGGGTTTGGATCGAATAAAACGGTCTAGTTTTGGGTTGATTCGGCTATTCGCCCCTTGTTTTACTGGTGTCTCCTTCAAAAGGATCTAAGGTTTTGGTAATGGATCGATTCTTTGGGACATTATCCCAACTAGACCATATCAATGTGCTGTAAAGTGTCAAGAAAGGTTTCATCTCAATGTTTGCGTTTGACCAATTACTGTGATTAATATGTTAAAAATCTTTTTAACCCTATATGATGTTTATTAATTGTGTTAGATTTGAGATATACACGTGACAGATGATTAATGAAGGTTATTTACTGCTGGAATGGAAAAAAAATATACTACTAAAACAAAGTAAAAAGAAAGAAAAAGCTAAAGCTTCTCTTCATCGTTCATAGGGTAATTACGTGTTAACAATAACATACTTGAAGCCGATAAAATAAGATTCGATTTGGTCAACTATGTGACTGTGTCAGTCTTAACGACGCCGTACTAAAAAATTAAGATTCGATTCGATTTGGTCAATTAGTAAATTAAATTTACTGATATGGGGGGGATCTCATTTCCAATGTCAGAATCGTCATTATAGTTCACTTCTACTTTTTTTATTTTTTTTGTTCGACGGATCACTTTAGTAATAGCAGTATTACGAATTAACCAACTTTTAATTCGTGACGTTATTAACCTTTTAAGCTCTTTTTAGTCAGCAACCTCGTAAGTTTTTTTTTTTTTTTTTGGTCACGCTCTTGAGTTTAGGTAACAACAATACATTATCTATGACTTTATTTATATACTGGAAAACTATACAGTATTTTATTAGCCAAAGGAAGAAAACATCCACTTGTTAAAAAATCCAATAAATAACCCACATTTAATATTAAATATTGAAATCATTATTCAACTATCATAAATTAAAACATTGCATTTCATTTCTCTTAGATTTTATAATATTAGACTTTTAATATAATAAAATATTATAATTACAATATTAATATTTAGTATAATATTTATATTTTATCATAAAATATTGACATAATACTAAATATTTATTTAAAATATGAAATTATTGATGTTTCTTAAATCACTAATCACTTTTTTTTGACAGAATCACTAATCACTTAAAATATGAAATCATAAATGATAAATAGAAGTCATAATTCTACTATCATAAATCAAAATATTACATTTCAGTTCTCTAATTCTCTTTTAGATTTTATTATATTAGGATTTTTTTTAATATAATAAATTGAAATATCATGATATTTAAAATATGAACTCTTTAAATACAATATGAAATCATTAATGAAATGTTTATATAAAAAACAATTAACTATCACTGTCTTCCTCTTCTTCTTCTTCTTCTTCTTCTTCTTCTTCCTTCAACTAAAGGAGACATAGAGCTCGAGCTACGCGCAGAGGATAAGAGAAGAGAGTGCACTGTGCCTCTCCGCTTCTTAACCTGCGCCCGTTTCAATTTCTCGTCGATTCTTTCACCTTTCTCCCCAAGGAAAATTTTCTGGTTGGTGTTTCCTTAAACATTTAAGGTTTCGTTTCTTCTGCATTTTCGCCTAAGCTCTGCTCGATTCTCTTCAGTCTGTTTTTTTGTTTGTTAATTTTCATTCCAATTTGGAGACAGAGAAGGTATCTCGCAATGCTTTGGATTACGGAATTTTCCGGCTTATTCTCCGCTGCTTTAGCGATGATTCTCCTTTCTCCTTCACTTCAATCATTTTCTCCGGCGGCGGCAATCCGATCGTCGCATCTCGACGCCTACTTCAGACCATTACCGTCCGATCACTCCTTGCGCAATATCTCCTTCAGAGAATCTCCAATATTCCGTAATGCCGACGAATGCCGATTCTCCGGCGGTGATTCCGGCGTCTGCAACCCTTCGCTCGTCCATGTGGCTATCACTCTCGACGTCGAATACCTTCGCGGCTCGATCGCCGCCGTCAATTCCATCCTCCAACACTCAGTTTGTCCTGAGAGCGTCTTCTTCCATTTCCTCGTCTCCGAGATAAACCTAGAGACTCTAATTCGATCGACTTTCCCCAAACTGAACCTCAAGATTTACTATTTTGCCCCTGAGACCGTACAGCCTCTGATCTCATCTTCCGTGAGACAAGCCCTAGAGCAGCCGCTAAATTACGCCAGGAATTACCTAGCGGATCTGCTCGAGCCCTGCGTCAATCGAGTCATCTACTTGGATTCGGATCTCGTCGTCATTGACGATATCGCCAAGCTCTGGAAAACGGTACTAGGCCCGAGAACAATGGGAGCTCCGGAATACTGCCACGCGAATTTCACGAGATACTTCACCGGAGCTTTCTGGTCCGATAAGCGGTATAACGGGACCTTCGACGGAAGAAACCCTTGCTACTTCAATACCGGAGTGATGGTGATTGATTTGAAGAAATGGAGACGATTCGGGTACACAAAAACAATCGAGAAATGGATGGAGATTCAGAAAATGGAGAGGATTTACGAACTGGGTTCTCTTCCTCCCTATCTTCTGGTATTCGCCGGTCACGTAGCTCCGATTTCGCATCGGTGGAACCAACACGGACTCGGCGGAGATAATGTTAGAGGTAGTTGCCGTGATTTGCATGCTGGTCCGGTGAGTTTGCTTCACTGGTCAGGTAGTGGTAAGCCATGGTTAAGACTCGATTCGAAGCTTCCATGTCCTTTAGACACACTGTGGGAACCTTATGACTTGTATAAACACTCCCATTGACGCCGATTCGAGTTCGATCCTATTCACCGGTAAAATCTGTTCAATTGCATACACTTTGTTCGATAGAAAAGCATGATTTTTTGTGTGTTGTCCGAACCCATTAGGAATATTTTTCTTCATTTTTGAGTTTGTGTGGGGTTGGTTTTTCTCTCTTTAGCACATGTGAAGTTTATCCAATTTCTAGCTAGGGCTAGGGCTTTTTCTCTGGCACACATTAACAAAAAGATAGCAGCTTTATGAGTTGATTTTGGTAAATAATTGGTTAATTATTCTATGAGCTTGATTTTGGGTTTCTTGATTAGTTAATACTTCATTGTTGGTGGAGATTGTAATAGTGGCATTGGGTTAGTGGTAGGGCACATTTCTTAGACCTTACTGGACCTGATGCTTTGTGGAACACCATGAGCACACTGATTCAGTGAATTGTTTAGCTTATAAAGGCAAAGGGGTTTTAGAGATTTGCACATGAGTGTTAGCGAGTAACTCTAAAAGGATCTCGATCTTTTCCTAGTTTCTGCATTGTATAAGACACTTCTTGGTCAGGCTTTGCAACTAAAGTAAATCTGTTAACTTGCTTACTCACTTTCTGAAAGTTTATTTTTTGTGGGATAAAATCACCTTTTTAATAAAAGTTGTGGACTTTTTCTTACAAATTTGGATCGTCAATTACTTAATTGCATTGTTCAGAAATCACAATCTCATCTCAAGTTCGGTTTTGTTTATTTTTTAAAGTTGACTATCCCCGAAGACTAAACCGAAGAAACATTAGCGGAGTTTCATTGGCCCAGACCGATCGTTTTTTCAATTACCGACTGGAAATAATTCTGTATCGTCAAGAGACTCAAGACTCAAAGTTTTCAACCAAACCGGAGATACGGTTTTGAAGAGAATTTTTGTTTTTAGTGTTGTACCGGCGGTTGAATATGTTTCTTTCTGTTAAAAAAAATAGTTAGGTCACTTTCAAACTCAGTTCAGGTTAATGCCTTTTTGTTTAATATTTGATTCAATTATTTTTCTGTTCAGTGCTTTGGTCCCCAAATAAAACAATGATTTACCTTACCTCTCTGTCGGTGTCTGCTTTACTAGGATTGACTTGCATGTCTAACATAATTTTTCTAATCATTAATAAAAATCATGCAACAGAAAAATAATAATAATAATAAACCATAAAGCAAGTAAGAAACTGGGTCTAGTTACTTAAGAAACTGTATTCATAAAAAATCTGATTACAAACATGAAGCCGAGAAAGAAGAACTTTCATGCCTTGTACCACAAACAAAAGAAAAAACCCTAAATCAAGGGAACTGAAACTGCGAAAAGTCTTGTTTCCCAGAAGGAGGGTTAATATAAACCCAAAGCAAAGAGACAATAATCGACAACAAACCTGACCACACAAACACAATCGTCGGCACTTTCCCTCTTCTTCCCATCAATCCTTTAGCAAACGGATAAAGATGACACAGCACCCAAAAGCTGAAGAACACTCCTCCAACAAGCTTACTCCATTGCGGAAACGGGCTGTAAAGAGTCCTCGCAAGCCCAACCGCAATCGCAATCATGTTCACCATCATGATCGTTAGTGGAGGAACCATCAAAAAGCTCCACTTCACAACGTACAGATCCGCAAACTCGTCGTCTCCATCTTCAGGTGTAGATGACTTGGAAGTCAAGGTAAATGAGATATCAACCCCTGCGATTACTTTGAGAAGACCTTGAAGAACAGCTGCAGGATGTGCGCTTGTTCCACCAATTACCCAAAACTGCTCGTTCCTCCACCATTCATGGAGAGTGATCCCTGACCATTTGATCTCAAGGAGTGATAACATGCAGAGTGTGAGTGTTATCGAGAGGAGGAAGATCAGAAACGTTATGTCGAGTGATTGGACTATGAATTGTCCCGAGAAGAGCGAAACCGCGGGAAGAAAGCAGTAGACGATGAGGAAAAGCGATGTGAATGGATACATTCCGACGTTGAAGTAAGCTACCCTCTGCAAGAACTTCATCCTCCGGGTTGCGAAAACCGCGTTGTTCCTTGAGAAAAAGATCTCGACGGATCCCGTTGCCCATCTCAGAACCTGGTGAAGCCTATCCGTGAGATTGATCGGAGCTGTTCCGCGGAATGCATCACGTTTCGTGACGCAATAGATTGATCTCCATCCTCTGTTATGCATTCGATACCCCGTCACCACATCTTCAGTCACTGATCCATAGATCCATCCAACTCTTTTGCCCCATTCGGTTTTGTCCTCGTAGAAGCAAGAAATCACACTGATTGCTTCAGCTACTGTTGCTGCATCGAGCGGTTCCCGTGGCACAGCAAGTGATCCAGCTGGTCTACTGTTCTTGCCTTTTCCTTGCAAGTCCTGTAAGAGTCTCCCTTGGTATTCAGCAACCGGAATCGAAGCAACGAAAGAGTTTGAGTTACCGAATCTCTTTGGGAGAAGCAGAGATTCGATATCTCCATCATCATCATTCTCTTCTTCGTTGTTGTATTCTCCATTTATAGGCAATGAAATCTCATCATCTTTCTTCATCGTAGCTTTTGGTTTCCTTAGAGATAGCTTCACCTTTCTTCTACCAAGCCAGCCATGATGCTCGGTTGCTCTCGGCGGGCTAAAACCATAAAGAGCTGTTCTGCGGAAGATGCAGCCAGTTCCAACATACATTGGACCTTGAAGTCCATCCAAAGCTCTCATACTAACATCAAAGAATACAGTGTTGTGGTTTGCATAACGATCATTTGGGTCGATACCTTCAAACCTCTGAGGGAACTGAACATAGCAGATTCTATCACCACCTCGATCAAGCATGAAGCACATTCCTTCCCTCAAAGCCATGGAGTTGTATATGTAATGGTCACAATCAAGATTGAGGATGAATGGGCCATTGGACATGATTGCGCTGGTTCTAACCAAAGCATTCATGGCTCCAGCTTTCTTGTTGTGATCATAACCCGGCCGCTTCTCTCTCGACACATAGACTAGCATTGGTAGTCTGATGTCAACTTCTGTTGTATCAATCAAGTTCTCAGAATCTGCTTCAGCTCCATAAACTGGTTCTGCATTTGGAGGAGCCAACATTGCCTGCAGCAAACCACAATTTTGACACAAACCTCATGAAAACATGAAACCATTTAGACAACTATTAGCAAACAATCTTGACAGAAGAATAATACCTGGATGATTCCAGCATGATCTCCTCGAGAGTTATCGGTTTCTCCAGAGGACCAAGTCCCTGGCCAGTGAGATCCATCAGACATCCAAGTGGCCTTTAGAATTTTAACAGTTTCTTCAGGATTGTTTCCCATCATCGTCTCCATCTGTTTCTTCTTAGCCCTTAGCTCTTCATGCACGTTATAAGCATCAGACCTCCTCCTTATCGCCTCAGGCAATGAGTTGATTCTCACCTTAAACTCATCATATTCTCTCTTCACTCTCCTCCTTTCCCTCACAAAATCCAGCCTCACTTTTTTCTTGAGAAAGTTACGCTTCTGTCCAAAGTAAGCCTCAGGGTTTCTTGGCTCTATATTGTGTTTCCTGCAAAATGGCACCCATGTGCTAGCGAAGCTAGCCGTTTCAGCCAAGGCCTCGAATGTTAGCAAAGCTCCTCCGTCGTCAGATAAGTAGCAAGCAAGTTTCTCCACAGGGTAATCAACGGCTAGGATGGAGAGGATGGTGTTGGCTGTGACCAGAGGCGGTTCTTTCTCAGGGTCTGCAGTTGAGACAAACACATCGATACCCGGAAGATCAGATCTTCCTTTAGGATTTCTGAGGTTGGGAGATTCAAAGCGCTCTTTGAGAACATTTAAATCGGTTATTCTGTTAACCGGACAAAGTTTTGGAAGCTGGTCCAAAAGCCAAGACAAGGCAAACCAAAGCTCACAGACCGTTGACATTCCCCACAACCACATTGCTTCTCGATTTGGGTGGCGAATCCTCCATGTCAGGAACAAACCAAGAGCCACCAAACGCATCGCAATGAGTAATCTGTTTCATCACACACAAGAAAAATCAAAACTTTAGCAAAATTCAAATAATATGAACAAACACAGACACGATTCCATCAGCATAGTTGAGAAAACATCTAAGAGACATATTATCAAAACAAAAAGATACTAAATTAGAAACAGCTAAAAAAAATTCTTACCTGTAAGGACTGATAATTGCAGTAGAGACGCTGACTTTCCTAGTTAGAGGTCTCTTGCTTCTCTCTCCAAACTCCGGTGGCTGTTCATACCCGTTTCCATTATTACCACCCGACCCTATTCCATACCCATCTTTAGGCCAAACCGCATTTCCATATCCATAAGTTCCTTTAGTCTCAAACAACCACCGAGTGTGATCGAAGTCCCCAGTTTGGTTCTGCGCTTTAAACGACTTCACAACAGAGAGCCTCTTGTCAAGCTTTGAATCAGCCATCTGAGGAAGCGGTTTCGCCTCATCTTCATCCTCTTCCTCGGTGTCCTGATCATCGTTGATGTCTTTGTAAGGCTCTTTACATCCAGGACATTTTCCTCCACCACTTGTGATGCAATCCAAGTAACAGTCTCTACAGATTTTGAAACCACACTCACATCTCCCATGAACAACCTTCTCGTTACAACCTTTCAACCAACAGATCTGACCCGACTTCTTCCCCGAATCGGCTCGATCCATAGAGCAATCGATGACATGCCCACGAGTCACCGACTTAAACCCACCCGTGAAAATCGTCCCAGAGAGAAAACTCCTGTTCTGTGAATTCCCTTTTAGTATCTCATCTTCTTCACCCATGCTACTTTCCTGTGAAGCGAAGACCGTCTGGTGATCCGGCGTAGGTGGAATATGAACAGTATAGCTCACAACGCACTCGGAGTTGGTGTCAGCCGTCAGATCTTCCACCGACATTGAACAGTATCTTCCTTCGCCACTAGATCTCCGATTCCCGCCGCTGAGGGAGCTGCGACGTGGGCCTCTTGAGCTTAGAGGAGAGTTTAGGTTGTTGGAGACGGAGGCGCGTGGGATAGGACTCGTCAATCCAAGGCTTCTGTCGCCGGATCCTTTACATGGTGTCACCGTTATAGTCACCGGAGATGGTGACGGAGAAGAACAAGCTGCAGATTTCACCATTTTTGGTTCACAACAGCTGTGAACCTCAGAATTTATGAGAGGAAAAAATATCAAAGATCCAGATGGAGAAGCAAACGGAAATCAGAGACTCAGAAGAATTGTTTTTTGAAATCTAGGGAAGAAGAAGCTGAGAAGCTACTTGGAAGCAGAGCATTTTAATTTCAAAATTTGAGAGGAGAGAGAGGGAGATATAAAGGAGAAAGGGGTTGCTATAAACGGTCGAGAGATCTGAACCGTTGATTGCTTCACGTCGCAACTGTGAGATCGGACGGTGATTATCTAACCTAAACGGTAAGTTTGAAAAATCCTATGGGCCCAGAGCGATCTATAAAGGAGAAAAGTCAAATAAACGGAAAAAAAGAAAGAAAAAAAGAGGGTTTATTTCTCTCTTTTTGTAACGGTCAAATAATTTATATTGGAGCTTAATAAAAAATATTATATGCTTTTCACATCCCATGTGATTTGATAATTTTGAACTCATGGGTGCACATTTTGTATAGTATTATGATACTACTCGAGTATATAATCATTCCTGCCTTCAAATACAATGGTACTTTTTATTTTTCGACACAATGGTAATTTATATAACACGTACGGTATGTGACATACTCACATACCTATATGCTTGTATATCCTAAAATAGTTAAAAGCATAGTTTCGTATACATTGAGAAAGAGTTGACAAAAAAAAACTACTCGTTTATTTGATAAACATCAAAAGATTTGAGTTCATACTATAGTATTAGACTATTAGCGTATGGATATCAGTATATATATATATATATATATATGATTAAAACATATGTATTTTTGAAATCTCTTTCCAAACGTTCTTTATTTTTTAAAATAAATTGAACATTTTTTTTAACCTAAAATTAAACTGTATATGTTATCAAATATTAAACATGTTATCAAACATTTATTAAATATATTATAAACTTAAAAATTACAAATTAAATATATTTTTTTTGTTTTTCTTTTTTTCGTTTTTAATTTTTTTTTTATCGGTCATAAAAAAATTATATTCAAAATCCGTATATATGCGGATACTTATCTAGTTTTATATATTACAAAATATAATTTGCAAAAACTTTTATTAATCACGGGTTTAGATTTTAGTATTAATTATATTGCTTGGTTAATTTTAATATTTTAGTGAATGTTTTTTATCAGTAACTTTAGATAAGATGCTCTAATAATAAAGATGCTACTGTGACTATAAATAATTAGAAACGATAAGTCAGTCTAAAACAAATTTAAAGATTAAGAGAAGTTATTGTGATAACGATGTTAATCATTTCATAATCCAGACCGAACCTACAGTTAGACTTAGATTACATTACATGCTACAAACAGAGTGTATATTCACTACACATACTTACAACAATGACACGTCATCATATAGAAATGGGATCCTAATCTTCTTTCTTCTCCATTTCTTCCACTGCTTTGTATGCTGATACAAAAAACGAACTCTGATTTTTCCTCAAGAACCTGAGTATCATTAGTTTATATTAATTATATTTCTTCATTTAGTACTTTCAAAGTGCAGAAGTGAGCAATTACCACAAGTTAGGAAAGATTTTTTAAAGAAATTCAGTAGGAGACAAGAAAATAAACCTGAGAATATCAACAAAATTGTCCTGCAATTCTTTCAATGTCTCTTCTGCCATATTCACATGGACTAGCAACTCTGGCAATTTCACTGCAAAACTCAATAGTTAGGGTGTGTATTTCCACAGGTTTGATAACAACTAAACCACACGATTAAGGCAGATAACAGACCATTCAGCATATAAAACGGTGTTTAGATTACAAAGAAAGGCCTTACCAAAGAGTCGTAACAAATGCTCTGCTCCGTACACAGTTGAGGGAGAAACACCCGGTGATACGGTTTCCTCATATTGCTTCCGTTCATTGTTGTAAAGCAACATCACCGGTAGAGCATTGTCAAAGTAGCAACGTAAGCCTTTCACAATTTCCTCTATTGAATCAGTTACCCTATATAGAATCACCAAAGAAAGTTTTATACGTCACAAGCCTGGAATAACTCTTCTCCGTCAATAAACGATGGAGATGATTTGTGCTCTCTAAGTATATGAGATTAGCAACAAGGAGTTTAACAAGTGTAACTGTTGGAAATGACATTTAACAAAAGCAACAAAAAGCTTACCTGCCAGGTTTCTTCATTTTGCTGTCAATGTACTTCTTCAAGATGTCATCCACATTTGGAGAGCGCGGAAGTTGCACAAGCTACTCACACAATGCCCAAAAATGACTATGATCAGTTCCTTAATATATGGACCTAAGAAAAGCACATGACATTTACAACAAACATATTCATGCGGCTGCAAGGAAAGACCATCCGAGAATTGAAGCGAAGAGAGAAACTAAGAAAACGGGGTCGTAGAAAAAGTCAAGTGTTCTTCATTTAGATATTAGCACAGTGATTAAGACTACCTTCTGCATTTGAGTAACAAATTCACAATCGTCAATTAGTTGTTTCCTTAACGCTGGTGGGATATGGAAAGTTAAAAGGTTGTCGGAGGGAACCACATTCTTCTCCTGTATTCAACAAACAATAAGATTTAATTAAAACTCTCTCCTGATCAGAAAACAGTGAAGTAAAACTGCATATAGCGAAGCTGAAAGATTAAGCAAAAAAATCCACCAATGGAGAGATTACTGTATCAACGGAATCTTGCTTCCGCTTTCTTCCTCTTGCAACTGCAAAAAAATAAGAAAATGTTGGACAAAATATCAGCTGACGTAATATTATCATGTCTGTCAGATTCTGATAAATGCAGTCACAGAAAAAATAAACCTGGTCTTATTAGACCAATATTAACACATTAACACCAGATGATGCGTATGCCACGTAAGATCTGTAAAGCATGCAATACCAAAAGAGAATCCCTGAAACAGACTCTGAATATTCACAAAAGTGGCAACAACTTCACCGAGGAAAGAAGATGCAAAATAAATAAAGAAGAAAGATGAAAAAAAAAACCTCACCATTAGGGCTTCTAGGTTTCATCTTTGATACTTTCCAAGCCATGGCACTCTTTACTCCTTGCTTCATTCCGAGTTCCTGCTGTTTCTCAATATTCTCCTCTGTATGTTTCAACACACAATCCGAACCTATCCATTCATCCCAACTGTCGAAACAACACCGTGGAAAAACTATCAATGTATAAAAGAGATACAATAATCAGACGTAGATATTATCAATGCACAAGAAACAAAAAATTGACATATTGGTGAACATTCGATTCAACAATCAGCAAATCACTTCCCTTATATATAAACAATTTACCAACACCAGAATGATTTCAGACCGATGATTGCAATAAGAAGCCGGTAACTATATGTTGTCGGAAAGCTCTACTAACCTTTTGTTCCAACCCTGCCAAAACAAAAAAAATAAAACTACATTTTCAAAAATACAATACATTTCTTTGGTGTCTGTTATTTTCATTCTTCTATAAACAAATCAATAAATATCTTTCTGTATTTGTTCTTAAACATAATCTTACTTACAATGTAATGCACGAAATACTTCCATTCATTGACTTGATATGCAACTTCAAGAACCTGGGAAAAAAAAGGGAAAAAAAATCACACAAAAGCACAAGCAGAGAACAACACTCGAATTCAAAAAATATAGAGATGGCTCCGGAAATATTACCTTGGCTTCGTAGAAGCAATCACTGTGCTTGGCTAAAACTCTCTCGCCTTCTTCGAATGGGCTCAAGTCCGAAGGAGGAGGAGGCAAGTCGTCTCCGTCGCAACCGGCGTTGGACTCTGTATCAGAGCCAGAGTCCCGTCGTGATGTAGGATCCGTCTCGGTGGCGGAATCATCTTTCGCGGCGGCGCTAGGGCTTCCCATCAAAAGAGGTGGAGAATGGAGGGACGAAATAGTGAACAGAGTAAGTAAAAGCGACAAACAATCTCAAATTTGTCGAATCGCGACGAGGCTTTGTCGAAATTTTCCGGGAAAAATTGGGATTTTTTCCTATCGACGGGGAAAAGAAAAATAGAAACCGAATTTGAGAATATCAAATTTCCCCGACTTACCAAGGAGTACGACTGTACGAATATGGGCTTTTATATTCAGGCCTTGAAGCCCATATAAAATGCTTTTCAAGTCAGGCCTCTTTGCTATTTACTTGGGGAACAATGTGCAGTATTGCCAGTATAAGACCGTAGATACAAGAAAATGACAGAAACACCCCTGACGTCGAAAAGTCTACAAAAGGGTCGGTCGTTGAAGGGCATTTTAGTAATTGTAGTATTAACCAGAAGTATTCTTGTCCATTAAGTCTCGCTCGGCTCCATTAATAAAAAAGGTCTCTCCTTTGGGTTTTTTTCCCTTCACATTTTCTCTCTCACAAGAGTCTTAAGCTTCTAAGCTGACATGTGCAAGTAAACCACGCGACGAGTTCTAATCACCTAGCATCTCCAAATGTATTCCTCGTTTTTATCTCCAAAATGGAGTTTGATTTTTTTCAAATGTATTTTTCTAATTTTTACTTCAAAAATATTTTTAGTATATTATTCATTTTCTATTTTATTATTAATTGTTAAAAATACATTTTATCTATAAAATTTACAAATTAACTCATTATTTTTTTTCTTTCAAAACTTTCACAAATTGTGATATTATTTGAATTTAACCATTACAATATCATAAAAAATAACAAAACAAAGCACATTTTAATTTAAACATCACCATTTGAATATTTTTCCCATACATGATCAATTAACGCATTTTGAAGTGAGAAATGAGCGTTTTTATCTTTGATTCTCTGAATCGAGCAAGAAAATTTTGGAATCGAATATTTTCGTCCTCAGCTACTTCTACCTCTGGAGGTGGAGCTTCTCTTCCAACTTCAATTGGAGCATCGAGATCGCGTTCATCCTCGATTATCATGTTATGTAAAATTACACATGTAGTCATTATGTCATGTAACACAAATTTAAAGAAAAAAACAAATTTTTGTTTCAAGACTTGAATTCGATACAAGATTCGAATCTTCGTGCATATGTTCAGAGTGAACAAACACAGATTTTACAAAAAAGGGCAGAGCAACAACAAAATCAACAAAATCCACCTCAATCTGGTTCATTTGGACAATATTTTAATGATCTTGGTGGATCTGGAAGCGGTTTACCAGATTATTATTAGTCGTTTTTGCATTAAGTTTACTTTATGTTATTTCTAATTTTAGTATTTTTATGTATTTTTAAATTTAATATTAGTTTATGCTATTATAATAAAATCCCATCATCATATCTATAAATTTTAATCTGACTCCAAATATATTTTAATTATTTAATTATATTAAATAAGAAGTGAAATTATTACAAAAATATTTGACGAGTCATATTTTGTTGTGCTGTTGTGCATATGTGACAAATACATTACTTAAAAAAATTTGGAAAATAATGAAACCATAAAATTATTGTCTCGTAATATTTGTTAAAATAAAATGTACAGTTTTAAAAAATGATAAAATATGAAAGATTAAATTATAAATAAAAAAGTTTAACTCCATTTGAAAATGATATTTATCCATTTTGGAGTTAAAAATGGAGCGCAATTAAATTAAAAATGGAGTAGGCTTGGAATGATTTTAGTGGAGAAAATGGGTAGGGGTGGGAGATGCCCTAATTAAAAAGTTTTATCTGAGATTATTTAGGGGACTCGGATTTTTGCCTATTTGTGGAGATTCAGAATCAGAGATGGAAGACGATATGTGGGCAGTTTCCTCTTCCGGTTCTTCGAGGAGCCATCGATCAGCAACAGCTGCTAAGTATCAGTCTGGTTATTATCCAAATCCCCTCAATTTCTAATTTTATTTTAGGGTCTATGATTTAAGATGTGTCTGAATTGGGTTTCGATACATCTGATTTGTTCTTGATTGAAAGTTGTTTTAGCGATCCGTAGAGTCTCTCTGTGTGCTTTTTCGTTAAGAAAAATGGTGGCTTTACGTTTGCTTTAGACGAGAAGACTTTTTTTGTTTCTTCTGAATTTGACATTTTCGGGGTTTTTGCTCTGAGGTTAATTTGGTTTTGATTTTTGGCGAAAATTTCAGGTTCTTATCTAGATACGGGAGATTTCGAAGAAGATGATGATATAGCAGTGGATTACCCATGCCCGTTTTGCTCCGATGATTATGATTTAGTTGAATTGTGTCACCATATCGACGAAGAACATCAACTTGAAGCTAACCATGGGGTATGCGATATTCACATCCGATCTCAATATCATTTACTGCTATTACTATTTGACATTGAAGCTTCACATGAAGTAGTTTAGGTATGGATTAAAAGGTTTCTATAGCTTTTCATTCTTGCTTTAGAGGGTAGGATTGTGAGAAACAGGCCCCCTTAATCTTCGATTTGAACAGCAGTGTTTAGATTGATGCTTTTAGAATCGGAAATGAATATTTTCGTTGTGTGATGGCACATTTTTTAGCTTTACATACTTGCTTTAGAGGGTAGGATTTTGAGAAAAACGTCCCCTCAATCTTTGGACTGTTAAGATTGATGCTTTTGAGGAACCTAATTGCAATTGTGAATAGTTTCAGTTGACATAAATGGCCTCGATCTTCCACGAACTTTGAGTTGAAGCGTTGATCGGTTTCGATTTCAGGAGATGAATGTTTAGTTGTGTGATTGATTTCCAGTGCTGTGAATTGTTTTGTGGTAACATCTTATATTTAGTTTTTGGTTGTTTGTGATTTTTAGATATGCCCGGTTTGTAGCAAAAGGGTGAAGATGCATATGGTTGATCATATAACCACACACCATAGAGATGTTTTGAAGATATCCTTTTCTCTTTTCAAAAACTTCTCTTTAAGCCAATTTTCGTCTCTATAATGAATGCGATTATTTGAGTTTCCTTGACAGAAACTTTACAGTGAGCAGAAGCAAACATCTTACATGGAAGATCCGTACTCATCGGATAAATATCTTCAATCTCTTCTCGATGAGTTGCCGCCATCTATGAATCATCATCATACCTCTAAAACTGTTGTTTCCGATCAGCTTTTATCGTTCATCAGCAATTCTCCATTGCCGAAACAGACCAAACTTGTGCAGCCTGATTCAAGTGTACAAGACAAGAATTCGGTTAAGGATTCTTCGACAGAAAAAGAAAAAGAGAGGAAATCGCCGTCTCCTTTATCGGATACTGAACAATTGGAGAAGGCGAAGAAGTGTGAGTTTGTACAGGGACTATTGTCATCAGCCATGTTTGATGACGGTTGTGACTTCTTCTGAGTATAACAAAATAAAGCTGTGAAGGCTCTGTAATGGCAAAGGCAGTTCACTGGCATTGTTGTAATTTTATTCAGTTCTATTTATATATATGTATCTTTTTTCAGACATAAAAGTCGATCTAGTCTCATAATATAAGCTGATGCGTTTTCAGTTTGTCTTCACAAATTATAATTGTACAGCTCTGTCCTTGCAAAGCTCTTGCATTTACCCCGAACACATTCATGGAGTTATGCTTACACTGTAGCTTTAAGTTTCAAATAAAAAAAAAAGTTGTTCAATAGTCATCAAGCCCGTCTAGCTCGGTTGGTAGAGCGCAAGGCTCTTAAGCTTGTGGTCGTGGATTCAATCCCCACGGTGGGCGATTTCACTTTTTAAAGAAAATTGAAAAACTAATTCTCTGCAGTTTTGCTGTTTCTAAGGAAGCGGCTTTTTAAGTTAGTTGTCTTTTTAAGTTAAAAAGTGTTTGTATGAAGGTGAAAACTTTAGCTTACTGTATATGATTTAACAATTTTCAGATATTTTTTCATAGACCAGTAGTAAAAAACCATATCAGTTTTCACTCTTTTGTCAACGCAATACCAAGGCCGAGCAAGAAAAAACTCTCACATGGCGGTGACAAAATCATGTTACAAACGATGCTACTATTAGTCTCGACCGTAGAAATAAAATTAAACGTTCGATCGATTACCTTTTCAAAATAATGGACGGATTTGTTACATAAATTAAACACATAGGGATGTTGCTGTGGACGGATTTGTTACTTCAGTTACGAAAGAAAAGCAATAACAAACAAAAAAAAAGCACAAGTTTTTGCAAAGCACGTCTCTTGAAACACTGATAAGCTAAACATCTGAAAGCAAAAAAATTAACCGACATAAGTTGTGTTCTTTGCGCAAAGAAAGTATTTCAACAAACCCAACTTCATAAAACACTCAAAACCTTCTTCATGTCAAGTCCGTGAACTGGTCTATATAGCTTGATCACTCTATAGCCTCTTCACTTCTTAGACTTCTTCTTCGGTACCCTACACAAGCAAAGACCCATAAATGGATTAGATGTTAACCAATTTAAAAACATAACTCAGTTTATATCACAATTGAGATCAAACTTACTCTGCAGTAGTAGCAGCAGCAACAGCAGCTGGTGGTGCAGTTACAGGCGCAACATCTCCTCCAGGACCCTATGACAACAGAAATCACAAACACATATAAGAATCCGTAATCAAAACAACAGAAATCACAAACAACTAAATATTTTGATGCAGTACGAAGTTTTAAATTTACCTTAGCTAGACGCTCTTCTCTCCTTGCATGTTTCCTTTCTCGGCTAGCCTTGTTCTTAGCCCTCTTAGCCTCAAACTGGTCAGACAAAGTCTTCTCTCTGGCTTTCTCAGCCTTGGACTTGTGGATGCTCTCCATCAAGACACGCTTGTTCTTGAAGACATTACCTTTAACACGCATGTACATGTCATGGTACATATGTTTGTCAATCTTCTTGGACTCTCTGTATTTCTTCAAAAGACGCCTCAGAACACGCATCCTACGCATCCACAGTACCTTTGTTGGCAATCTAGCTTCACGGGTACCCTTTCTCTTACCTTTTTAACCACACAAATTATAAAGTAATCATCAAAAGAATGGCCATGGAGTCTTAATTTCACACAAACCAAGGGATTTCAAGTATTAAAGTGCTTACCGTATCCAGAGTGACGTCCCTTCATTTTTGCAATCTTCATACGACGAGC
Source organism: Eutrema heterophyllum (assembly GCA_002933915.1). Classification (NCBI taxonomy): domain Eukaryota; kingdom Viridiplantae; phylum Streptophyta; class Magnoliopsida; order Brassicales; family Brassicaceae; genus Eutrema; species Eutrema heterophyllum. The sequence continues at coordinate 658,708 of PKMM01004794.1, read as the reverse complement.
TCTGGAACGAGAGTGGATCTTGGTTGGTTTCCTGATGATGAAACCATCCTTCACAAGCTTCCTGATGTTTTGTCCTACAATTTATTCAAGTGTTTATCAATCTTAAAGCTGAAACATCATTCGAATCCAGTCTATAAGAAGCAAAATAAGCAATCAAATTGAACTTTCGCATACTGATCCTATGATAATCACATAAACAAACACTACTCAAACTTATATCCTGATTCAAGAAACGAATTTAATGATACAGAAACAACTACAATCACCAAATCAAAGCTCACAAGGCTTAGAAATATGAAAATCAAGTATCAGTAACAGCTACGAGCTTTAAATTTGCAGATCGGAAACGGACACAATGATTCAACATATCCAACGGCTTACACTACAAAATCGAATTAACACACTGTTCTACTACCATCGCAGAAAAATACAGGAAAAAATAAACCCAAGAGATAGCAAAAACAAAAGAATGAAGAAAAACAAAAACATACGCGAATTGGCCATGGAGATGTCGGAGCTTTCATTCGGATCGAGCCATACTTTCCCCTTCCCGCACTTCATCACCGATGCGGCGAGCCGCTTCTGGAGCTTCAGCGAAACCATTTTTGCTTCTCCCCTCTTTGGAGACTGGTGTGGCGGAGAACTGCTTATCGTAGAAGACGAAAGAATTTATAAATACCATCTCTCTAGGGTTTCTCCTCTTCGAGCAATCCATTGGGCTTTAGTTAAAAAAGGCTTTTGGAAAGGCCATTGTAAGCCTTATAACATAGACTCTGCATACTTGCGTTGACTTCTTCTTTTTTGGGTAACCCCGTTTATTATTAACACTAACGTTCGATACTTCGATATTCTTACTGATTACAAAACACGACTATACGAAGAAACTAGGCCCGGGCATTTTACCCGAACCGGAACCGACCCGAAATATCCGAACCGAACTCAAACCGAAACTATTTTGGTTCCTAAATAGGTCCAAAACCCTTCTATCCGAAAGATCCGAAATCGAACCGACCCGGAACCGAGAACCGATCGGTTACTCGAGAACCGAATCCATATATATTTTCTTTAGTTTTTTTTCGGGGTTTTTGGTATATTTTCCGTTTTTTGGTATATTTTTGGGGTTTTCGAGTATATTTTCGGTTTTTCAGGTAAATTATATATGAATATTATTTTATTAATAGTATAGTTAAAATAAATACGATAACGTTAAATTAGTATTGTTTTAGTTAGAAAAATAATAGTTACTTTTTAAAAAAAAAAACTGAGATTTGGAAGTATGTAAAAAAAAAATTATATTTTGTTAAAATCATGTATAATATTTTGTTATATATAGACTTCATATCTTCATTTTATGATTCACACACTTTTTCTTATTTCCTTTCTTTCACTATTAAACTATTTCTTTCACTATTAAACTATGGATTCAAACCATCCATTTCATTTCTCATCAAATTTCATAGATCTTCTTAATAATTAACAAGAATAAAACACTACAAATTCTTTTCCTCTTGTTTCAAACTCTATCCAAATGAATTTCCAACAAATTTTATGTCTATGTTTAATTAGATATAATTTATTATGTTTAAAAAATATTAATGAAAGATCCTATAATTTAAAATAAAATTGAAGATAAGTTTTAAAATAAACTATTTTAAAAATATTAAATTACTATAAAAAGTATTAATATTATATTAATGAGAAACTTAAATGCATAACCGGATAGTAAAAAATTAGGATGAGTTTCTCAAATTAAATAACATTAAAAAATATTATATTCCTTAGAAACCTAATGGGTATCTCTCACCACTAATGATGCTCTTAGGTGTTTTTTTTTTTTTTTGGTTCTAAGGGAGTTATTGGGAGCTAGATTTATAGAGAGTTTTGTTGATTTCAAAAGTCACGAGATTTGTCAAATTTGCATAGAGTTTTGAAGTCTTTTAAAATTGTAGAGGATTTTGTGTATTTAAAAAATCTATAAAAGAATTCTTATAACAAAATTTGAGAATTCAAGGGGTATAGATAGTATTTTGAAAATCATGAGTTAAATTGTAAATAATTCATATTCCAATAACACTAGATTTTAACAGAATCATAGAATCATTAAAATGCAAACTTTTTAAATAAGGGAAAACGACGTATTTCTCCCTCAAATTTATGATATAGTTGCAGATCCATCCAAAGTTTCGACCTCGGCACAAATCCTCCAATTTGAAAGTTTAAGACATATTTTCCCCTAATTTAAAACATCGAAACCTATTTACACACCTGATAGAAGTTTGAAACGTAAAACCACCCAACCATGATTTATATCGGTTTACTGTTTACCGAATGATATTTAACCACTTAAAATCAGAACTAAACCGATTATGATCCGATTTAAAAAATTAAACCAGATTTGACCCGATTAAAAAAATTAAACCGGATTAAACCTGATAATCTAAAAATCGAACCCTACATCACAAACCAAAAAAATCCCCAATTACAAAAAAAAATCCCCAATTCGTGTGAGTGAAGAACCCTAAATTATTTATGAGAGTGAAGTGAAAAACCCAAAAAATCCCCAAACCCCAATTCTTCATCTTCATCTTCATCTTCAAAGCTCTCTCCCATGTGGATTCCAAATCCTTCTCTGCTTCTATTTCCTCACATTTCTCAACCAACATTCTTCTTCTGACACTCACTTACTACACCTACAACTTTCCAGACCAAATGCTCTGCTTCCTTCCGGCGAAATAAAAATCAATGCTTACTCCTCACAGTAAAATCAATCCATCCTCATCGCCAACATCAAGCACACCAAGTCACACTCCGCCATTAGCGATGCTTACTCCTCACAGTAAAATCAATGCATCCCCTCTCACGGAGACAACTCAGCTCATCATCATCGTCCACTTGCCGTACCGGAAACCCAATCGACGATTGCTGGCGATGCGACTCCTCCGACTGGTCATCCAACCGCCAGTCGTCTCTCTTCTCTTTGGTCATGCAGCTCGATCTCGAGATCCAAATCAATCCATGGCAACGTGACCGCCGAGCAATTCGCTGCCGTTTGAGAGATGAGCTCGTCCGATGGAGGCTAGGTCATCGACGATTTCCGAGCTGGAATTTGTCTGGCAAATAGTGGTGGTGATCGGCGAAGAAACCTGTAACTCCTCTGGTGTGATCTTCGAAATTGGGAACCTGTTACAAGATTTCGTTTTTGATTCTTCTTCCATCAGGTTTGCGATTGATTTTGGGTTTTTGATTTCGGATCGACTTGTTTCTGGGTTTTTGATTTGCGTCATCATTAGATGAATTTTCGAGTGAATTTAGAGAGGATTGATTTGTAATCCCATTACATCCGCCATTGCAGCAGTTTCTATCTGAGCTTCTTCTTTGATAATCATGAGGAACAAAAGTTTTCTTGAGAAAATTCACTGAGCAACATGAAATACGAAGTATTTTATGCCAAAAGTGGTGGTTTTTAATCGAAAATCACTGATCGGGAGACACCTCTTTTTTTTTTATGAAATCTTAAATGAAAAATCTTTGAGAAATTGATTTTCTCACTCTATGATGAACAACGAATCCACCTTATTGCGATTGAAAGAGATGAAGTGGAATAAGTAGAAACCTGATTAGTTTAGGAAGAAAAAGAAGAATCAATTCAAAAAAAAGAAAAGAAGAAGCGTTTGATTTAAGAGGAGAGAGAAGATCGATCAATTATCCGGGTGAAGAAGAAAAATAAATCAGGTTGGGTTGGGTTGTAATTTAATTTAATTTTGGTTTAGTATTCAGTGTAAGTGTAAGTGGTTTGGTATGTGGTTTAAGTCGTACTTAAACCGTAATTTGGATAGTTTTATGCTTCCACGTGTGTAAATAGGTTTCAAATTGGAGAGGAAATACGTTTTAAACTTTCGAATTAGATGTATCTGTGTTGAAGTCGAAATTTTGGGTGGATTTACAACTATATCATAATTTTGAGGTAGAAATACGTTGTTTTCTCTTTAAATAACAATGAATTTTGATTAGATTATAAAAATTATCAAACCAATAACAATGGATTTTTGGAGAATGTTATAATCCATTAATGAATAACATTAAAATATATTAAAAATAATAAAATTCATAAACCAATAACATTAAAATTTTAAACTCTAAAAATCTTTATAAATCAATCTCCCAATAATATGCTCTTAGGTGCTATATGCTTAATTTTTGGGCTGAATTTGGACATTGAGTTAATTCACCCAAATTTTTTTTAAAAGAAAAATGGAGAAATCAAATTAGTGTGGGTCTTTGTCCTTTGGGCTTTCTGTTGATTTCTCCATTTTAGTTTTATTTTTTTGTCGACGATTTCAAACCTAATTTCTCTCCGTCTTTCTATCAAACTGACGAAGCTCTGGAACAAAATCCTTAAGGTCAGATTACAAGATGGTAGCTAAAGCTTTGACTAGGAGAGGAACTGCTCTGGCTAAGTGCTCTGCAGAGAGAGCAAAGAAAGACTTGGAACAGCAGCAGGAGTGTTTTGATACTAGTATCGGCGATGAGAAAGGTATTTGCTTTGCAATTATATCTTGTTTTATGTGAGGAACGAATCACACTGTTCAACTAACATTCTGCTCGCAGGTAATGAGTTTCTCAAGCATCCTGATGATGCTATGAGTAGAGATCTTGATGTGGACAAAATCCCTTTCAGACCATCCCTTGAAGCTAAACTTAAAGAATTGGTGCATAATATTTGCTTACATGAGATTAAGCTATGCTCTGCTGCTGCAAAAGAATTTGTTAAGTTACTCAAGGGAGAAACTGGCGGCAATCTGTTGCGGCTATATTTCCACTACTCACCCAACTTTGCTGAGCTTCTAGAGGCATGGAAGCTTCGACATGATCGAAAACAAGGACCTTCCTATATATTCAAGCTTATCCATACGATTTTGAGTCATCCAGAGGGAAAAGGTACATCGACTGCTATTAAAACTGCAAATGACCGGTTTGCTATGTTACTTATTAGGCAAAAACTGGATGACATCTACAAAGCATTGAACAGCAATGAGGGAAAACAACAGAATGCTGCACTTTTACTCTTGGCTTCCATAGTTAGGCGTGGTCCAGGCATGGCATCAGAAGTAGCTGGCAAATTTAATAATTTTAAGGGTTTCGCAAAACTGGGAGCGTATAATACGCAAGGGGCGCGCAAGCTTATCAAACACTACTCAACGAGGAGGGCCTTTGTTGCGTTTGCAATATCTTTCCTAGAAGTTGGATGGCTAGGGTTTGTTTTTCCGCATAAGGAAATGTATTCTATAGTCCTACAAGGCCTTGGGACAGATTCTGAAGACACTGTGGCTTCTGTCTTGTCTACCTTGAAGGATAAGATCCTTGTTAAAGAATCATCGCTTCCTCCTCATCGAACAAGTGTTCTTTTTGGAATCAAGACACTAAAGCAGCTAGCTAGCATTTCAGCAAGAGAGGATGGTGGGATTGTCAATGAGTTGGCCCATGATGTTCTTCTTAAAGTTTGTACAGACCCCTGTTATGGTTTGATGCCAGATGCAAACAGAGATCTGGAAGGCCATCCAGACAGACTACTAGAGCTCATGAAGAGCTTGAGAGCAACAGAATTTTGTTATCACTTGGATTTGCTTCTAGCCATTGTTAGGGGTAGACCGTATTTTGCTTCAGCTTTCTTGGACGAATTTCCATACAATGTGGAAAATCTTGCATCACCATACTGGTTAGTCTTATTCTGAGTACCAGAGTCCCGTCAAATAATTTTTGCTGTTTTGTTCATTCTTTCTGCATAGTAACTTAAGTCATATTGCAGGTTTTCTTATATTTCCTTGGCAGCAAATTTGGTATCGTCAGTAAGAACTTCATGTTCCTTTGGCTTTCTCAATCCGGATCAACCGGGTTCAGATGTTCAGACTATCATGAAATGCATAATGCCCCGACCATTTAGCCGGTCATTGATCAACAAAGGGATGCTTCATTCTGATCTTCTTGTGAAACATGGGACCTTGAGATTTCTCTTGGAGACGCTGAGGCTGTTGGATTCTTTTGTTACTGCTTGGAAACTTTGCTCGTCTCATAGCTGCTCTGCCGAACAAATTCAGGCTTCTCTTGAGCGGGATGTCATGGGTGAGGTGCGAAGCTTTTTTCCAGATTCCCAGACTGTAATGAAGTCTCTGGGCGGAACTCTAAAGAAGCTGTCTTTAAAGAGAAAAGCAGTGTTAGATAGTGAAAAAGTAGGTAGAAAAAAACGCTTTAAGAAGGATGTCTTGGAAGAAGATATCGTCATTGGTGGGATAACTTCTGATAAGGATATCTTTTTGGCGGAGGATCCTGTGATGACAGATCAGGCAGATGCTGAAAAAGAATTTCTTGGGATTGTTTCAGAAATTTGGGGCTCAGAGTTTTGTTCTAAGCCTATCGATTCGGTCGAAGAAGCAGAGATGTGCTTTCACATAAAGCTCCTGGAGGTCCTCAGGATTTATGTGGTACGTCGATTTTTCACATTATTAATTTGTTGTGTTGTTGATAATGATAAATGAAAACACAGAACCTTTTACAACTTTTTTTACTCACTTAATGATATCTAATTCTAACAGGGTGTCTTATTGTTTTGCACTCTACTTTAAACCCTCTGTCTTAATTTTGTTTTGAAGTTTTTTCAAGTGTAGTATACCGATTTGGAGTTTGATTTCTGAGTTGTAGTGGTTTTCCCAGTAGACAGCTAGGGAACAGGAAACGGTCTTGCTTTGCTTACTCAGTTTGGTCAAAATTCTTGTTTATTTTGGTATTGTTAATATGTCCACGCATTAGTAGTGGCTTAGACGTTCTTCATCTGTACTTGACAAGCTCCGGTATTTATAAGCTACATGTTTTTCATCCCTGCAGCGTTCTGTGCCTAGTGGGATTGAAGGATCGATTAAATTCTTCATGAAACTTCTGATCAGCTCTACAGGTTTCCCATCTGAATTTCGGAGAACTCTCTTGTCTTTGCTAAATGAGTGCATCAGTTGGACACCAAAGTCCCAAATTGAGAGAATTCCTACAAAAATGTTCAAGCACCTGCGCGTATTCATGAATTTGTTACTCGACGACGAGGTGAAGGATCTAGGGTACGATTTAGCACTGGTAGCTATGAACAGCACCGGTGGGTTTGACAAAAATCCAAGTGAGATTGGTGCATGGTTCCGATTTCTACCAGTTTTTGACAAGATTGAACGACCTCTTAAGGTTCAGGAGGCTGTACAGAGCATGTCATCAGCTGTCATCTCCTTTTTATGTGGAGCAGTTTCGACTGTTGGAAAAAAAAATGGTCTTTTCAAGCAATGGGACATTGTCAGAAGTAGCTTGTCCAATTTTAAAGGTATATTGTGCCCTCAAAATCCATTGTTTGGTATAGATTGCGCGTGTTTACTCTTTTTGCTTAGGTTTAGCTTCTGAGATGTATATAATATGTTGCTATTGTGTTTTCTTATATATACATTATTTTCCGTAACTGTTAGGTTATGAGTGGCAAATTTATTGTCTGCAAAAAGATGATTATCTAATGTCTCCGCAATTAATCTTGTGAATTTATGGCAATTTTTTATTATTTTCAGACACTATTCAATTAATCTTTTGCAGTTTACTTATCCTTTGGACTTGGGATAAGCCTAGAGGAATTTTTTGACTGGCGTATCTTCTATGTGTTTGTTGCAGGTGTATCAATTGGTTTTAGCCCCCTTATTGTTTGTATTCTGCAGGACTGTGTGAGGGTACTAAAGTCTGAATCTAAAACATATTCTTTACCAGAGAAGTCAGAAATATCTCTGTACGTCTGCAGCACATTGAAATATATTTTGCAAACACAGGTAATATATACATCTACATATATATATATATATATATATTTAACTTTTACCATGCAATATGTTTATATTTTAGCTTACACCGCTTAACATACCAATTCATTTGTATAAATTAAAAATATTGTAGGTAGATTCCAGACCACTCTCATGTTTGGTCCAGTCAGTTTTGTCTGAGGTGGTTGATGGATCTAAGGATTCTTTATGTGAATGGAGACCATTGAGAATGTTACTGCTTTTCTCACAATCTTTGTCAGACAAAAAACGTTTCATCTTGCATTCCACAAGAACAGCAGGTCTACCTGCTGACACTTCTTTTGCAGATACTCTTGATAAGATCAAAGGACTGGTGAGAAGTATTTCTCCGGATCAGGATGAATTTGCAGGGATCGTTAAAGCGTTTTCTTCTGCATTGATATGTGCAACACCTGAATCGATTTTAGAGAATTTTGCTTCTGTGATGGCTGTTTCTTGGGATCTCTACGGAACATCATTCCCATTTTTACACTCCATCTCCTTTCTAGATGAAAACTTCCTCGGAAACCTTTTAAAGCTATCGCCTGACTTATTTGTGCGAGGTTCAGAAGATACTTCTGGGTCAAGGAATCTGCGTGAAGGAACAGTAGATAGTGAGATTTATTTTGCTGGCCACTCATCATCCATAACTGAAGAAACCAAAAGCAAGACTGCCTTCTTTTTAGAGCAGATGCCTTTTCCTGCATTGCTTGACGCAGTTATGAGGATGGATATATCTTGCTTGCTAGAGTTTCCAAGAATATCAGAGCTGCTGCTGCTAAAAGTTTCGCAGCCTAAAAGTGATAGTATTGAATCAGATATCCAATTAATACTAAACTGGCTCTCCCAAATACGATCATCTTACAAGGTTCAACCAGCTCCGGTACTCTGTCAACTCTCTGGGATCTGCTTACGTCTCATGAAGCACTTGCTCTCTCAAATATCAGAACAGGACCTTGTTTCTGGACCCTCTTCAGACAAGTTGCTTGCTCCTTTTGCAAAGTTGAAGCATCAAGTAGCCCAGACAGTTCTTTGCCACCCTGTTATGATGGCACTGTTGGATTGTGGCACATCACCTCGAGTGCAGAATGTTGAGATTTTTTCAGAAACGTCGCTGACTGCGGGCAGGCTAGTTATCAGTGAAATAGATCAACACATTATTGACCTATTGGTTTCTACTTGTGAGCACTTTTTCTTTGATGAGAGACGCATTGTGCGGAAAGGGGACCTCATTGCAAATAAGTCAATTATGGCCATTAAGGACTTGGTCGAAAGGCTTCTCTTGGTATTCAGAGGCAAGTTTGAGCTTTGTGTTGGTTCTCAAAGTTTCGCTCCGCTTCTGCAACCATCACAACAAATTCATGCTTTGTTGAGAATTATATCACCTGTTAAACTTTTATATCTTGCCCGTTTCATGCTGAGTAAAATCGAATTGGCTAGCCCAAATTCGAGTATGATTCTCAGTTTGGGATTGGATATTGCTGGCGGAGCTTTTGAAATGCTTATGTTGTATTCAAACGAGCCGGCTGCTAAGAGAGGGGTATATGATTTGCTGTGGGAATTAGAAGAAAATAATTATGACAGTAACCTCATTGAGGAAGTATATAGCCTGGCATGCAGGTTTTCTACCTCTTTGGGTTTAGTTTCAGCAGATACTTGTTTGCTTAAAGTTGGGGGTGGCATTTTCAGGGGGCAACATAGTGTTCACCCGTTGACCGTGATAATTTCACAGATTATTGGGAGAACTCCTAAAGACTTGATTATCCATTGCATTAATCAGGCAAACATGACCAGAGCCAAGATATTGTTCTATCTTGTGGAGTCCAGTCCCTTTCATCTGTCAGTCTTTGGACAGTTTTTCTTTAGTAAGCAACAGGATGACATTGGGCTTACAGATGATCAGTTTATCATGCTTCTGCCTGCTGTGCTATCGTATCTGACATCAGTCATTGCAAAACTTGAGGAGCCATGTAGTAGATGTTTGGATATAACTTCAGTTTATTCGAATATACTAATAAATCGTTTTCTTCAGTGGCCGATGTTTTTGTCTGGGTGCATCTTTGAAGAGAAGTATGAAGAGATTCTTCTGTCGGCGACGACTGAGGATATCGACACTATGTTTAATGCGAGTCTTCTTGGGAAGGCAGTACGTATGTTTCAGTATCACTTTGCCTTGACTGAAAGTCCAACTAAAACAGACGATCTCTTAAAGGTATTCTATTCCATGTTTCCTCACAACACTAGTGCTGACATGTTGGATTACGAGATAAGAGAAGTGGACGTTCAGTCAGTAGACGATATGTTTAATGTTGCTATCCGTATAGTTGCAAAAGTACAACTTTCAAGGATTTGTTTGTTTCCTGATGATAGCAGCAGTATGTGTCATTTTAAACGTCAAGCAGGTAGTTGTGTGAAGGAAAGTTGTCCAAAAATAGGATCCAACAGAGAGAGCTTATTAAATCCGTTTCTAAATGCTTTAGTCAATAGCTGGGAATGTGTTGTCAAGAGATGTGATGCTTCTTTTAAAAGGCATTCCGAAGGGAAACAAGAGAAATGTTGGTTCCTGTGCAAAAGCCTTGAAAACTTCCTTTTGACAAGTATTCTAAAGTTTTTGCAAGACGTGTGTGAGAAGCTTGTTCACTTGGATCCCCTTCCTTTCCTGGAGAAACTGATGAATCTTGTGTATAGATTTGAGGACTCGAAGACATTGGAAATCTCGAGGGAAATTTTCACCATATTGTCTAGAGGAAAGTATTCGTATGCACCATATATCCAACTCCTAAGATCTCACTCTCAGTTTACACCGACCATCAGTTCTCTATCCTCACATACTGGTGACTTATTCAGGCCTGTCTCCAGCATTCTAAAACATCTTATCATCTCAAGTCCAAATTCTGTCGGTTGTTGTCTTGAAGCACCTGACTATGTGAAGCAGTTAGAAATTATCAAAACTCTCAGGGTGCTGCTCTCCAAATGTGGAAAAGATTCAGGAATCAATCTGAAAGAAGTGCATTTTCTTCTTTTGTGTTCTTATGGTGCAACTCTGAGCGAAATCAACTTAGAGCTCTACAAGTTGATGCATGATATCGAGTTGATTGATGACGAAAGCAGGCTGAATGTTTCTGAAACAGGTTATTTGTGGGGTAAGGCTGCCTTGAAAATGAGAGAGGGGCTGTGTGCATCGGACGGGGGTGAAGCTGAGTCAGTGGAAGATATCCGGCAGAGCCTTTTCAAAGAGAATCTTTGTGTTGATCCCAAAATATGTGCTCTAACTGTTTTGTATTTTCCTTATCAACGTACTGCAGAGGTATCGGATAACTCTTCTTACTTATATAATGATCCAATAAGCAAGGTACCCGTCTTTAATTTTGGTTTTCAGTTAAAAGTTCTGGTACTTGCATTTTTAAACATAGTTCAAACTAATTCCTCCTCCCTGTGTAGAAATGCTCACCTGTTATTGAACGATATGATCCGGCTTTCATCCTGCGATTCTCAGAACACTCATTGTTCACGGGATATATTGAACCTGTGGAATTCGCCAGTTTAGGCTTGCTTGGAGTTGCATTTGTGAGCATGTCTTCAGCAGATCTTGGGATGAGAAAATTGGGCTATAATACTCTTGGGAGATTTGTGGAAGCCCTAGAGGTAAATAGTTATTTTATGTTAAACTTATCTGTATGCAGGGCCTGTTTTGACTGTCCACTGAAGTTCTCCTTAGAATTTCTAGGTATTATCAATGGTCAGATTTGTTCTCGATTATTCCAAAGTTAAAATTGCTCTGAGGACACTGGGTGAGAATTTCTTTATTTAACTAAAACTTTTTGATGTAGTGTTGTACGATGAATGAGCATGTAAAGGACAGACTTAGGCTTCTGCTTTCGTATGTGCAAAATGGAGTTGAGGAACAATGGCAAAGAATCCCAACTGTTTCTGCTGTTTTTGCCGCTGAGACATCTCTGATATTGTTGGATTCTTCTCACGAACATCATGTTCCCATAACCAAATTTTTGAAGTGCTCATCTACACTGAAGCTGAGGGTACTTAATACTCTGAAAACTGTAAACTCTTCTCTTTGTCCTTTACATTTTGCCAGCACTCAAAACTGTTTTTGATTTTTTCTCTTTGCTAGGGAATACCTTTGTTTCGTGATTTTTTCTTGAGCAGCGCTGTTGGATCACAGAGGCTTTGGATACTTCGCCTACTGTGTGTGGGCTTGAAATCAGAAGACGATGCTCAAATTTACGTTAGAAACTCCGTCCTTGAGGAAGTGATGAGTTTCTTCTCAACTCCTCTTGCCGATGATGAAACTAAAGGACTAATCCTAGAGGTGATACTTTCTTTCCATAATGTCACTTAGTGTTTCTTGCACCTATATTATAAGGTTGGTTTCGAAAATATATATTTATTTGGTCTTCCTGTATTATGGGGTATCTTTACTTCACCTTCGTAATCCAACACACTACAAAATCCGTCTTTCTTTCACTTTTCAGGTTGTGAGAAAGTCAGTCAAATTCCATAAGATGGCCAGGCATCTAGTTGAAAAGTGTCATCTGCTGTCATGGTGTTCATCGTTTATCTCAATGTTTACTACAAAGCCCATTGTAGATGAAGTTTCGCGCTTTGTAGTTGTCTTGGAGGTGTGTACAGTATTAGTCCATTAATGCTATTAGTCTGGTTTGCATCAAGAGTCGTTTTCTAGAATAATATTGTATTCGTTATCCCATTGAAATTTGTTTTGTGATATTGTTGTATCAGGTCATAACTGATGCACTCGCCTCCAGAAACGTTACAGAGTGGTTGCAAAGATTTGCCCTCGAAGAGCTAATGGAAATCTCATCGCGTTTATACAGACTTTTAGGTGGTGCAATACGAGAAAATGGTACTTGGGTTGATTTGATTTTGCAGATACTATCTGCGACTCTGAAGATGTCACAGAAACGAAAAATGTACCAGCCACATTTCACCATTACAGTCGAGGGGATATTCCAACTCTTTGAGGCTGTTGCTAATTGCGAATTCGAAGCTAGTGCAGAGAGTGGGCTTGATACTATATTAATGACCACCCCGCCAATTGACATTATATGCATGGTATCTCTCTCTCTCGTCCAATTTTTGTTTTGAACAGTTTGAGAAAGTTTTGTATCATACGATATCTTTTTCAGGACGTGGACAAGCTGAGAAGGTTTCTTTTGTGGGGAACCTCCACAGCCTTGAAGAGTGACCTTAAAAAGGGATCTAAGCCTCATCAAGATACTAAAACACGCACTGAAGAAGGACAAGAAGAGACTATGGTAGCAAAGTTTCTACGCTGGCTATTGGCTTCAGTGATTCTTGGAAAGCTTTATTCTGAAACTAATGGTTCAGGCCCAAAGACAGATACTTTACTGACATCGTTAGAATACTACAAGAAAAGGAATGTCGGAGGCAGCATGACAAAGTCGGAGCACTTAATAGGGGAAGTAATCGTACATCTCCAAAAGCTTGTGCGTACAAACTACGGGGTTCTTCTTCCCTCAGTTGTATTTGCACTTTCTCTCATGCTTCTTCGCAATGGCCTCGGGACTGCAGGTATGCTGCTTTGAATTGAATTCTTAGGGTTTGGAATCAAGTTTGCTGCGTGAATTTTCAGTTGGTTATAGATCATTCAGAATGATATATCTGCTGAAACTAAAGAATTAGGTGTTAAGCTGCATGTTTCTGCCAATCAATCTAAAGCTGAAAATTATATTTCTCTCATTTTCTCCGTAGGTACCAAGTCCGAAGATGATTACAAGCTCATCAAATCTTTGTGTTGTAGAATTAGCAGTCCTCCAGAGGCTATTCCGGCCTGGAGATGGTAAACGATTCATCTGTGGTTTGTTCATCATTCCAAAACCTTTGATTGTTTATCACTCCAACCCTTAACCTGAATCCTTCTCCATAGGTCATATCATTTGAAGGATCGTTCGTCGGAAGCAGCCACAAATGTGGAAAAGATGGATGTACTCCATGCGTGCCAGCACCTTTTGGTGATATTCTCTGATATGCTTGGAGAAACGCCACATGAATATCATCAACAGGTGTTTGTTGCTTCGTGAAAGCTTTGACATGTCAAGTATATAGTTGAATGGGAAAGAGGAGGTTTTAGTTGAGACCTAGTCGTTGTATTTGTATCAGCCAAAATCAAATCAGTTTTGTTGAATCAAGTACTTACTTTAAGTTGTGTTATTGATTCGCTCAGTGTTTAAGTTTCTGTTTTCTCAAAAGCATAAAATCAATTGAAAAGGATTGCTCGGCCTATGTACTCGAACCCACCAGTTCATGGAGCGAGGATCGTGGCCAACGTCGTGGGCGATGCAGCTATGTCAAAAGACAAGAGCGGGAAGGACTGGTCCTTCATTCTGAAGCAAATTGGCATGTTCTCTTTCACCGGCCTCAACAAAGCTCAGATATGCTCAAAATGTGATTACTACCCAGATTCATATCTTTGGCTTTGTTTAGACTTTTGGGGTCTTGTTGTTTGTATCTTTTTTTTTTGGTAACGAGCAGAGCGATAACATGACGAACAAGTGGCATGTGTACATGACAAAAGACGGGAGGATATCGTTGGCCGGATTGTCTCTGGCGAAATGCGAGTACCTTGCTGATGCAATCATCGACTCATACCACAACGTAAGCTGAGCCTCCATCTCAGTAGGATGACAATAAGAAACAAAGTTTTATTTTTTGCTTCATCTTTATTGAAACCAGGTGGTTAAATTAATAAGCTAGCTCACCCTATATAGCTAGACATTTTGTCGAGGAACCTTTTGATTTGTTTGTGTTTCACAGGCATTGTTGTATTGGGAGACTCCCATCGAGTTATAGAAGAACTTGTTACATAGCCTTTTGACCTAAAGATACCTTTGTATTTGTATAATTACACAATACCTGGCTCAAATCAAATTATGTTTGGTTATCTTTCTAAGATTTATCTACATCGCCTGACATATAAAGAAGCCGAGACCAAGGTGCTAACTATTACATAATCAAAACCAAGATATTCGAAAGCTTCTGCGCAAGCAGGAAGTACCACGGAACAGTGAAAGCAACATCAAGTGACATTCTTCCATACACAAGCCTATAACTCAGATGATTAAAAGTCTAAAACCATAATCCAGGTTCTAAATTGCTAGAAAGCAAACCAAGAAACAAAATACTTAAATTAGTCAATCACACAAAGGACATATATAAGGTAACTCTTATAGATAGAAAATTTGGTAAACATCAATCATAAGAGAGATGAGTCTTACAGAAAAGTGAAAATGTCATAACTTAAATCCAGAAAACTTGAGGAAAAGCTAAACCTAACAGAAAAGAACACTCTTTTAGAAAATGCCTCCACTTAGAATCCGAGCTTGGTTCTACGCCAGTGCCTGCGCTTGGCATTGTACCTGAAAAACAATGCACGAAACAATTAGAACACAAACATTTATGGTTTCAGCCTAGAATCGCCATGAGTACAACTATCAACTCAGAAGCAAGCAATCAAGCAGGCATTATGTGGAATAATGTAGACACATACCTTGTAAGTAGTTTAATAACCCCCTGGAGAATGGAACAAGACGCAAAGAGCCTTGATCATTCTATCATCTTTCAGGTAGAGATTCAATAGCCTAGGGTTTTTCTTGACTTCACGCATCATACTGATGAAATCATCTTGTTCCATGAAACCACTGGTCCGACGACTATCACTCAGCTCTCTAAACATATCACTTTCACTCGGCTTCAGGATGTCGGTATCCGAAGGTTCGAAAGCCTCTTCAAGCGGATTGACCGTATAATTTTCAACTCTTGACATACCCCACAACAGTTTTACGTTGCCACCGAGCTCGGCCCCTGTGTGGTAGACATCCATAGCGTCGTGGAAGTGTTGAACACCCAAAACATGATGAGCAGCACCGAGACGGGAATAACCTTCAGCCCAAAATGGTTTTAGTTGGACGGTCTTCTGCGCGTCGGAGACAGCGTCCTCGTAGTGCTCAAGCGACGGGTGAGCAGCGGAACGCTTGGAGAAAAGGACGGGGTGATAGTCTGGAGCAAGATCGATTGCTTCGGTGTAGAGATTAACGTCGGCCTGGAAGTTACAGGAAGAGAGAGCGTCGTCTCCTTCCTTTTTTTTTAGGTTTGATTCCACTTTTGCTTGAAGTGCCCGATTGCCCTTTCCTAGTTCTCGATTTCCTAGTTCTCGGGGAAACTGTGCAGCTTCACGGCTTATTCCCGGAGGCACAGGCATCTCGTAGTCCTCCGTGTGATCGCTGATCAGAAATGCAACCGCTTCAATCACCTCCTCGTCGTTCAAGAGCAGATTGATATCGATGGCTTCGAGAGGGCTTCTATCATCTTGAAACTATGTCCTCCATCCTTGTGCGAAACCGTAAAATATTTAGCCACTCACTCGTCCTAGGGTTTTGCTTAAGTTTAGACCAGGCGTTGTCTTCCCAAAAAGCATCTCCAAAAGGAGAGCACAGATAAGCTAGGGCATTGGCTAGAGCCGATTTCATAGACTGGTCGCTTGGATCGATCGCACGGCCTCTTTTGAAAGCTTCCACAGCTTTAGCGAAGCTTGATTTACCCACGGCCATATGAGCATCGGCGAGAAGCTTATGCATTGCAGCATCACCTGGTTGTAGTTGGACGGCCATCTTGGCATCGGAGAGAGCTTCCTCGTGTTGGTTGATAGAACTATAGGCCTCCGAACGGATCTTGTAGTATTCGAAAAAGTTTGGATTTCCGTTGATTAACTCGGTATACTCATTGATGACATCCATGGTTTTTTTCGTTGGGGAAGACGCTTGCTTGAGAGACGGCGGAATAGGTAATTTATGGGGCTTTGGAGTGGGTGTTTGGATACGGGAATAGCTAGCATTGAAAATATCTGAATTTGAGAGTAGCTGCTGTTTGTTTACAGGATTTATTTAAAAAACTTCTCTATCACGGTGTAATGTGTATTCACAACAGTGGTTTATTCCAAGAAAATATCCTAATTTATTAAAATAGTAATAATATAATACGACATTCACTCAAAACTAATTTATCATTTTAATTATATTCGTTTATAAGCTTATAATAGAGTTTTATATGATTTACATTTACCTAATGGAACTAATGGAGTTTATTGTATTAGCTCCAGCTGAGCAACAATACACATATGAGCTAATACTATTATATAGCGAAAGAACATCAGGGACCCTTAATTAATAATCTAAAAAAATACTCCGAGACACATGCAGAAATCTAGGAGAATCATTATAAATATAGATATAGGGATCCGAGACACATGTATTCTCTTTCTTTTTAGCAACGAATCCCAGCCACATATATCTTCTAATGTCCCGTAATGGGGAGAAAATCATATAGAAACAAAAAATAACAGTCAATATATAAGTCTAAAGACACCGAACGAGGACAAAAAAAAGAAAAGAAAGAACATTCTCGTTCTCGTTGGTGGTGGACTCAGGTCACACAAACCCCATGTGGTCGTACGGACGAATCTTTCTACAAAATCCCAATGCAATTGCTCTTCTCCCACCCATGTGCGTGCGTAGGTCCCAATCCCATGATGATAGGAGCTTAATTAAGATGTACAAAATAAATAAATCTAAACGTTACTCAAAGCTTTGCTATATATACAAATGGGAGAGTTTTCTACATATACTATATATACAATAGCATAAATAAAATAACAAATTAATAGTTTATTTTAAATGTGCATTTATTTTATACATAATTACATTTTTCAATATATTTTGAATTTAAACCAAAAATATTTAATACTAATCATATTGCAAATTTAGAATGTGATATGAATTAAAGAATAGAAATAAAATTTAATTGATATACTAAAAATTAATCTGAATAACTATATTTCTAAATTAACAGTAAAGAGAGAATAAATTACGATTATTTTAATTTTCAGTTTTTAAAAGCAATAATTTACTGAAAATATCAACAAAAACTACAAGAGCAAATTTTGTTTTTTAATCTACATTATGTATTTATGATAAAGATAAGTTTTAACAATTTACTTTCACAAAGTCGAGAATATGTGAAATGAGCACAAAAGAGAAATTAAAAAAAAATAGAGGATTAACATTGGAGGTGAGTCCATAGACCCAATTTAGATGATTTTTATTTTATGTTTTCGACTCTAATGCTCACAGACCAAATTTCTAACCAGGAACTTTTTAATCAACAACCTGAAGGGGTCCGTTTATTATACATTACACACACACACACACAAATAGAAACAAAACAAAAAAAAATCAAAAAGTTAGGAAAAAAAAACATTATCAATAGTCAGATATTCCAATGGTTATTTCTTGTTCATATAGTCCCAAACTAACTCACACACAAAACAAATGTTTGTGGAAACTTTTGATGTTTCTTTTTTAATTATAAAATTATATTAAGGGATACCAAAAAGCTTATTTGGGACACATAGGGAAGCTAAGTTTTCCACCAAAGACAACATTGGCGTTGTTGCAAAGTGCTCCGACCAAACCTCCTGACGACGACTTTTGTCCTCCTACCTTGCCTACGAAGTCCAAGTTCACGTCAACGACGTTGACTCCTTCGCACGGCACCGATTTGCTGCATGCTATCTGAACAATATCTTTTGTAATTGTTGTTCCTCTTACGTTCTTGAACAACACATTGCTTATCGCAACATTTGAATCCTACAGAAGACACACACAAAAAGGGAGATTTTTGTAAGCTATGGACTGATCAAAAGATTAATATGAGTTTCGGTTTGAGATTTTCTCGGTTATAAAGAGCTTACTCCGCCTCTTGAACCGTAGTTTTGGTCAATGATGATTGGGTTCTTGACGTTTTGCATGATGATATCTTCAAACTTAATGTCTGCTGCCTTGCTTGGACCCGAACCACCCCAGGTCTTGATTCTAAGTCCATTGTCCGTCTCTATCATCGTGCAGTTCTTAACGTGAATGCCGCTAACGTCCTCTAATTATGTTGAAATATTTGTATCAGGAACAAATAAAGTCTATTGATAGTGAAATGGCATCCACAGCTGGCAATGACATTAAAGACGATGATGTGAGTCGAGTGTTAGGAAAAGACAAGTCTGGAAGACTTAGAGGGATGGGCAGAGGGGTTACTGCTACCAAGCTAGCAATGTTTCAAGCTAGAGACGCACATGTGCAGAAGCTTGAAGCACAACAGGCAGAATTGATCAACATGATTAATGATCTGCAAAACGAAGTTCGTGGCTTAGCTAAAGGGAAAAAGGTTAGTTAATGTTCTACTCATGTGATTGATTAGGATCTGAATGTTATTACCAATTCACTGTCTTCTTGTCAAAAACAGCCTGATGATGTTTCTGTATCGGAGGCTAGTAATGCTAGCAAAGTAGTAACTAAGTGTCAAATATTTGATTGGTGTTCAATTCATGATATTGTTGTCGGTGAAGGAGAGTTCTGCTCAGCTGAACCAATGTACAAGATTGGTCATATTCCATTTGGCCTTAATGCAACAGCTATCATTGTCAACTTTGTATCAAAAGAAGATGCATTTGTCTGGAGGCCAACACCAACGATTGTCTCACTTGGCCAAGCTATGGGTACACAAATTTCATGGCCATCTGATAAAATGATTTTGGACAGTGAATATATGAACTCCCCAACTGATAATCATACTGCTGGTTCATCGGTAAGTTTCATTTTGCTCTATTTTATTATGAACTGTTGAAATATATGCATGAATTCTAAATATATTTATGCATGATGTAGGCATCACTTGAAAGAATCATCATTTTTGCTTGGAATATGGAGGATGTGATAGCAGCCGAGGGTCTTTGATTTCAACTGATCCAAAAGAAATGGCCAACAATCGTTAAAGTTGATAAGGTGGTTAATAAATATGCTTATTTGTGGAGACCTATTGGTGCCTTGTTCTTAATGAGTGATGCACTTGATGAGTTTATCGCATGGCCTATTGACAAGATAGTGATTATTAATCAACCTTCAAGAAGAGCATCACCAAAAGAATCATCACCTGCGGTAAAAATTATGTTCATGTATTGCCATATAATTTAATTTTTGATAAAGTAGTTGGAGTTGTTGTTGTTGATGGACTTATGATGAAAGGTGTTTGAAATTTGTGAGTGACAGAGTGCAAGTTGCAGCATGCATATGGTCAACAGCAAATCAAATGAACATAAGAAGTGCAAGCTGTTAGACCTTAATGACTCGGGAGAAATCGTTGCATAAGGCAGAGTTTGTTCAACTAATCCAGAAGATAAAGTCTATTTTGTTCCTTTAGGACCAGATGCTAGTAAGGTATGGGTAAAAGTTTTAAAGATTGGAAGTGCTAGAGTGTGGAGACCAAATTCAGAGATTGAGTTCATTGGTGATGTTTTAGGAACTACAGTGGCGTGGCCTAATGATAAACTTGAATTTCTGTGATATTGTGGTACAAGAACTTGGAGTACTTGTTTTATGTAGGAATTTCTCTTTGTGGTCTAAGAACTTGAATTTCTGTGTACTTTGTTTATTGTGAGACATGAACTAAGTTATGTAGACTTTTAAGTATTGTATAATATATATTTTTCTTCAATTTGAACCTTTTTAAAAAAAATTAAATTCAGAAAATAAGCTCATAAATAATATGTAATGTGCATGGATGACAAATTAAAAATAACAGAAAACAATGCTATATTAAATATATAAAGAGCAAGTATAAAACGATGTTATATACCGAAATAATTGCAAGACAAAAATGCTATTGTAATATAAACTATAGCTGGCAAAACAGCGCTATTATAAAAGACCAAACCATAGCACACAGAAAAACCGCTATTTTATGTGAACAACCTATTATCGCGGCCGATAACATAGCGTGTCTAATACCGCTATCGTATTAATTGATAGCAATTTTCGAACGCTAATAATAACTGTTTTTCTTGTAGTGGCATATTTCAATTTAGAATAAGGAAATCTTATTATATAAAAATGAATGTTTCAAAGTTGCTAATTCAGCTGATCGTGACACGTGTCAAGTCAAAGTTGGAAAATTTAAAATCGATTATAAAAAAAATTCTAAAAATTTAATAACCGATTCATAATTTTAAAAGATAAGTTAATAAACAAAAAATAAAAAATAAAAAATTAAATTTATCGTAAAAGGCAAAATTAATGTAAAAAAGGAAAAAATATATTTATTTCTCACCTCTATATAAACCACAATTTAGTAGTATGTTAATTACACACTAAAAAATTAAAATTCTAATAATCGTATTCAAAACTATTTATTGCATCTCTTCACCAAATTTTTAACAAATGTTAGCATGACCTTTTTTATATGCTTGTTAGTAATTACGTTAAGCTAAATTTGTTTTGAGAAAGGGTTAATTACGCTAAGCTAAATTGAACAAACAGAGTAAGCTGATGTTGTTTTCTTTGATCGGTGCCTTTAAAATAGAGGTTTTTATTTTATGTTTTAGACACTAATACTCACAGACCAAAATTCTAACCAGGAAATTTTTAATCAACCAGCTGAAGGGGTCCGTTTATTATACATTACCCACACACACAAAAAAAAAAATCATAAAGTTAGGGAAAAAAAACATTATCAAAAGTCAGATATTCCAATGGTTATTTCTTGTTCATATAAACTAACTCACACACAAAACAAATGTTTGTGGAAACTTTTGATGTTTCTTTTTTAATTATAAAATTATATTAAGGGATACCAAAAAGCTTATTTGGGACACATAGGGAAGCTAAGTTTTCCACCAAAGACAACATTGGCGTTGTTGCAAAGTGCTCCGACCAAACCTCCTGACGACGACTTTTGTCCTCCTACCTTGCCTATGAAGTCCAAGTTCACGTCAACGACGTTGACTCCTTCGCACGGCACCGATTTGCTGCATGCTATCTGAACAATATCTTTTGTAATTGTTGTTCCTCTTACGTTCTTGAACAACACATTGCTTATCGCAACATTTGAATCCTACAGAAGACACACACAAAAAGGGAGATTTTTGTAAGCTATGGACTGATCAAAAGATTAATATGAGTTTCGGTTTGAGATTTTCTCGGTTATAAAGAGCTTACTCCGCCTCTTGAACCGTAGTTTTGGTCAATGATGATTGGGTTCTTGACGTTTTGCATGATGATATCTTCAAACTTAATGTCTGCTGCCTTGCTTGAACCCGAACCACCCCAGGTCTTGATTCTAAGTCCATTGTCGGTCTCTATCATCGTGCAGTTCTTAACGTGAATGCCGCTAACGTCCTCCTCGTTCTTGTACTTACCAAGACTACCGACACTTAGGCCGTGTCCCGGACCGCAAATCACACGTTCGACGGTTACGTTGTTGGAGCCACGACCGACCGAGACACAATCGTCTCCTGTCGCTATTGTGCTGTCGAGGATGCTAACGTTGTCCGCATTGCTCAGATGGATACCATCAGTGTTGGGACTTTCAGCAGGCGCGATAAGCTTAATGTTGTGGATGTTGACATTCTCGGTTTTCACCAAGAACATGTGGAAGGCCTTTGCGTTGACCGAGCTAATGCCGTTAATTTCAACATTTTTCATGTTCCTGAATTTGAGAGACTGCAATGTGTACGTATGCACGTGTGATTAGTACAAAATTTATAACATTAGTTAGTGGCATATTAGTGTGTATATATATTTTTTTTATTCTTACCGTTGGAGGAAGATTGCATTGGACCTTTTTGCCACAACCATCTGCTTTCCAGACGGCTTCACCTTTGCCGTGGAATGTGCCGGTTCCGGTGAGGAGGACATTGTCGACACGCTCGAATAAGAACCACTCGGGGGTCGCGTATCCGCTTGTTGTAGCGATGATCGTGCCTTGAACTTCGACGGTCACTTTGCTCTTGCATGGACCGGCGAAAATAACTGGACCAGCCAAGAATTCTCCTTTAGGAACTAGTAGCGTTGCTGATACAGGACTTTCACACACTTGGATCCATGTGTTCAAAAACGCCTGCATTGCATGCCACCAATAGTTTTAGAAGAAAAACTTTAGTATTGGATATATTTTGTTGTAACATGTATTTTACTAATAACCAGAAGATTATGAGGCGAAAGTAAAACTAGTTAATTTCTAAAATTTAAGAGATACCTTGAAAGAATTGGTGGAACCATCTCCTACGGCTCCAAACTTGGTAATATCAAAGACCGAAGGGTTGCCGGAATTAGCGGCGAGGCCACGGCGGCCGCCGAGATATTCACCATTAGCCACGCAAGAACCAAACACCAAGGCCATTAGAATCAATGAACCTACATTAGTATTATTTGCCTTGGCGACCAACCTTCTTGCGTTAGCCATGGTGATAATATCTTTATTGTTTTTTTGTTTTTTGTTCTTTTAAAAAAGTGTACACAAATTTAAAAGTGATTTGCTCGTTGGAGGATTTATGATGTTTTTATAGGGTTAGTTTGTGTGCTATTTTTGGATTTTTAATCCTTTTTTTAAGTAATGGTTTTGAGGGAAATGTTAGAGTGTGCGATTCTATCTTCTTTTGCGGATATTTGACCCCAAATGATAGGTGATAGCGAATCTGATTTCATGGTAACTTTTTTTATCTAAGAAAATAAAAAAACAATCTACTGATTAAGTGGTTGAGAATGATCAATAATATTACCCGGTAACTAAAATTGCAACAAATTACTACCGCTTGTTTCTTTGTGATCTTTTTTTCTAAAATTATGTGTATGTAATAGGTAATTTTGAACGACATAACTAAATTATTTTGCAAGTTCTTTTTTTGTATCCCAAATGAGATCCTTTTTTTGGCCTTATAATATAATTTTAATAAAATAGCGATCTTACGCTATAAACACACAATTAAATCAGATGTATCATATAAAACTAATTAAAAATAGTCATTATAGTGAAGTTTTTTTTTTACTTTTTATTCACAGTAAAAAAATTAATAACTCCATCATTTCATTCTAAAAAATAATGGTGAAAAATGATTAAAAAATTATTTATAGAATGAAAATTTTCACCATTGTAGGGTCTTATATTAAAGATTCAAAGCCATGGTTGACATTTTAAAAAAATGTGGATTATGAACACATTGTTTCTTTTATAGATCGAAATTTTAGTTACGTAAAATGTGAGGAATTCTGTCATAACAAGAGACAATGACAGCTTTAATCGACCCAACTCTCTCTATCTGATCAAATTGCTCATTTCCCATGAAAAAATTCATCATCCTTCGCCATAATTTTATTATTTTATATTCTTTTTACAATAAATATTATTTTTCTAGTGCAGCAGAAAAAAAAAAAAAAAACACTCCATCTCCCTTTGTTAAGTGTAGTTTTTTCTTTTTTTTTTGTTAGAAGTAGTGTTAGTTTTTTTTTTTTTTTTGATACATTGTGATCAACTTCATATAGAGTTTCGAATGAGCGAGGGTAAAGCATAATATATAATTAAAATATTAAAATCAATTAATACCACATTCTAAACACATCATTCAGTCGGATCGGACCATCTTAGCCATTCATTTATAGAATCACTACTACTAATTATCATTTAAAAACCAACGGCTGATTAATTACGATTAAGCTTAATTAGACTTGGCCGAAGGAGCGAGCGAGATAAGCCAGAGCTCCAACAAGTGGGGCGTTAATGTAAGTGGCTGGCTCGGACCGTTGGTAGTCGGACCGTTCGTCAGGGAATTGGTCGTTCTGGTCCGGACCACCAACGACCGCACCGACTAGATCGTTGGGATTAGGAGACTGAGAGTTGAACATGGAGAAGCCGTCGTGGCATTGGATCTTGGTCGGGTGGGCTGCGACGGAGGGGAGAGATGAGCCACGGTGGTGAATCCGACGTGGATATTTCGGACCATAACCAACCATGTATGACATTTTCAATGGGTTGTCCCCAAGTAAATAGTCCACCTGTCATATAATCATACATCAGTTAATTTGTATAACACTTTTGGTTCGGTCTCGGTTTAAATTTAATTGACTAGAATGCGCAACACTAGATTATATAAAAGCGTGTATATGTTGTTTAAAACGAACCTGTTTCTTGGCGATGGAGCGGAGGCGGGCGGGGGTGACGACGGAGCCACCACAGTAAGCGACGGTGCGAGCAGAGGTCAAGTATTTGGCGTAGGTCAAGAGCAAGAACGATGTTGACGTCACGTATTGCATGTTGCTCTCACCCGTCTTGAACAAAAGCCCACCTATACGTACATGTATATACATGTACACACTTTCGTATATTTCTTGATTTTAAAAATATCTTCAAAGAAATCAAACTCTCTCTTGATATACAAAAACAACAACTTAACTAACAAAAAAATTGCTTTGTCCCCCCAAAATGTGTTTTAAACTTTTAAAAAGGCCAAAGTTATTTGTCAAATTTTATAATACTAATAAACTCCAAAAGTGATAAACGTAATAGTATTCAAGGTTAACGAATTTTTTGGGTGATATATCATTTCGGAAAGTTTGGATCTTTAATCTTTTAGAGCACCCAAAAAAAAAAAAAATCTTTGAGCAGTGAAGTCATCATAAATTCATATTTAATGAAATATAAACAAAAATACCCAATTATATACATCTTACATGTATAATTGGGTATCTGTATATACTCGAGGGGGTAAGATGTAAGAAAATGAGAAGGTTAGGGGTAGATATGTACATAGTTGCGAAGATAAGGGGTCAATTTGTGTAAAAGCTATATACATATTGCAAACATAAGGGGTCAGTTTGTATAAAAACGAAAAACCTGGGGTGTATTGGGAAGAGGAAAATGGAGCTCCAGGTATAACAGAGCAGATAAAATTATCAGCATGCTCTTTGTATTCTTCAAGTGACTTCACTTTCTGAATCAGAAACTCCTATTAAAAAAACAAAATCACACAGATGGGTTTCCCAAAATACCAGTCTTCATCAAGAAAACCAAGGTCAATGACTCTCAATGGTTTAAATTTTGAATCTTTAGTCACTTTAAAATTTGGATTTGTTGGTTTTGTTTTAGACCTTGGAGAGAAGAATCCTGGCACCAACATGCTTATTATCCCAACTAAACATGTTATCAGACTCATCAGCTCCAAGGATTTGTCCATAAACTTTGATGTAACTAAGATATGTTGAGTTATTTGTTGCCTTGTGTAGCCAAGCAGCTCCCCATAACAATTCATCCTGGAAAAACAGAAACATTAATTTGATTTTAGTTTTTCGATATTAATTGTTACCGGATCTTAGAAAACAATTAGACCCAATATCAAAATTTAAAAAACTTTGAACCTGATATCCGGAGTAAGAACAATAGAATGGACAAACTTCTGGTTTCAGACCTGCACTGTAGGGTCCTCTGTATTTGTCCGCAAATGCAAAAACCTTAAAAACCCACAAAAGCAATTTAACTAATGCGCTCAGACTTATAACTTTTTGAATTCGCAAATTTTGTGATTTTTTATTTAATTGCAACATGATTATTAAATGAAGAATATTTCACCTAATTACAAAACTTGAGGACATTTTGTTTACTTTGAAGAATGACAATGTGCTTTTTGTCTTTAAAATAATGATTTTTTTTTGGTTAGTTTATTTACCGCTATGGCTCGTTGGAGGAGGAGATTGGAATAAGAAGGGTCACATTTGCGGAAAACAATCGAAGCGGCGGCAAGAGCGGCTGCGATTTCACCGGCGATATCAGAACCAGGATTGTTCTTGTCTACTTTAAACACACTTCTTGGTGTATCCATGTCTTCTGGTCTCTCCCAACAAGCATGGTCCATGTTAGGATCACCAACCTATAAAACGCAAAACATAAACCATTTCTTCCTCTGTTTCCCAAAAGTTTGACTTTTTAAAGAGAGAAATTATGAGTAAATTAAGAAACCTGAACATAAATGGTGTCAGGATGTGAAGTGGCTTTGAGGAGAAAGTCAGTGGCCCAACGAACTGCGTTTTTAGCGTTTGGTAATTCAGAATTCATGAGACCACCAAACTCAATTAAACTCCATGAGAGCATAGTGGTTGTGAATGCCATTGGGAATCCAAACTTCATATTGTCCCCTGCGTCGTAGTATCCTCCCACCAAATCCACCTACAAATTAAACCCATTATTAACCAAGATTAGTGTTTCCAAAAAGATGAAATTTGTTCACTATGTCTGTTTTTCTTTTATACCCATAAAGATTGAATATTTTTGTTTGATAGAGAAAGTTAACTTATAAAACCCGTTCTCAAATTGTAAGGTTTCTAATATGAATTATCTTTTACTCTGTTTCATACATCAAGCCCATAAGGTTGAATCTTTGATGAATTTTATATATATATCTAACCTATACTGTTGAAATCTGTAAGACTGTAACCAATCATGGAAAATGAAAAACAAAAAAAACACGTCACATTTTCAAAAAAAAAGCAGTAAAAACCCCCCAAGAATAGCAAATCCTTTGTCAAAAAAAAAAAAAAAACCCAAGAAAGTAGTGTAATTTACGTTGAGGGCAGAGCCATCAGAGAGACCAGAGTTACTCCTCCAAGTCATCCTTTGGTTCGGAGGAAGTTTTCCGGATCTTTGACCTTCGAAGAAGAGAATGGATTTGGTGAGAGCGTCTTTGTAATTGTGGTTGTCGAAGCGGTAACGATGGTGGAGGCTGCGGAGAGAAGAAGGAGAGGAGAAGCCATTGGAAAGAAGCAAAAAGAAAGAGAGAAAGATGATGATGACTCGAAATGAAGGAGAAGAAGAAGAGAGAGGAAGAGGCATTTCTCTTGTTCTAACGAATAGAGAGAGAGACCAATGAATGAACACTGTGTAGAAGAAAGTTAAGCTTTTTATAGAAAAGATTGGTTTTCTCTCTCCTCGCTTTCCACCTTCTCTCTCACCGAGCTAAACCGCTTAGTTTATGATTTAAAATTAGAGTTAATTAGCTTTAATCAACTTTAATGTCGATTTAACATTTTTTTTTTCTTTTTGTTTAATAGCAAGATTCTGTTTTTTACTTGGTTATACTTTTAACTTTTTGTAACGGAAATGATCTAAAATCGATGTTTATGACCAACACAAAAACATAACTAAAAAACAATTCCGTAAAAGTTTTGATTTTAATTCGATAAGAATGTTCCTATTTTTTATTTTTAAAATGTCGATAAGAATGTTTCGAACCAAAGAATCCAAGATATAAATTTCATTTGTGATTATACTCTTAAATTTCCGATTTTAAACGAAAAGTTTCAGATATGAAAATATCATTTTTACGAGTTGACAAAAACTAAAACACACATTTATAAAGTTTTGTTCACTTAGCTTTGAAATAAAAAGAAGTTTGGTTTGAAGGATCTTGTAAATTTTTGCTTCCTCATCGTTTAACACAATCTCGAAATCGTAAAAGTTTTGTAACCATTCACCTATACCAAAAAGTCTGTCGAAACAATTAATTGTTGTTATCAGTAAGGTAAAAATGGAAAGAAAAATAATAATTCGAACCGCCCAGTCGATTTTACGTCGTATGACCAAAATAATAATAATGAGATATGCATATGTTTTGTCAGAAAATAAAAGAGATGGAGCTGAGAGAACGAAGGAACGAATGTGGAAGTTGTGGGCCTTGTTTCCAAAATCAGAACAAGTCCGGGTGGGTAAGGTGAAACATAATAACATGGAGGGCCTTTTAGTAATATTTTAAAAATTACTTATTGTCCCTACGCTTGATTCGGCTCCTTGGGAGTGGGCTAAAACTCTGAGGGCCCAACTTATAAAGTGGATAAGCAATACTGTATCTTCTTCATTTATTCCTTGTAACATTAATGCAATTGCAATGCATGCATACTGGTTTTTTCATTATCTCAACAAATAAATTTGGCACATAAACTAACATCTTTAATAACAGTCTTGATAGTCGATATGGTTGAAGTTGGAGATTCTTTTTAAGGGATCCGATTTTCAAGTTTAAATAACTTCAACCATGTAAGGCAACCAAGAATGTTTAGCCCTCAAATGTTTCAACCAAACCCAAATGTCACATGCACAACGAGTTTTAACAAAACAAAATACTAAAAATTCTATAAGTATATATATAGTCATAGTGAAGAAGGACTAATAATGGGAGTGAGTACATGCGGCATGCATGTGATGAATCCTATCCTAGTATGATAATGTCACTCGTTACATTAAAATAAATGGACCGATGGTGACCTTAAATGACGCCGGTCCAAGAATGAGAGAGAAGCAATTGCACGTTTTCGGACCGGCGTAGAGAGATCCAATAACAGTCCAAGAATGAAAACTGCAGTAAGAAACAATATTGACGTCTATCTAGATGATTTGTGGAATGAAAGTATTCTGGTTTATGACTCATTTATGAAGGAGAATTTTACTCTTAAAGCAATGTTGATGTGGAGTATTACTGATTATCCAACATTAAGGATAGTGGTTGGGTGTAAAGTGAAAGGGAAACAAGCGTGCAACGTGTGTGGAAAGGATACACCCTTTAATTAGGTGGTTAAAATTTTGTCGAAAGCATGTGTATTTAGGAAATAGAAAGAGGCTTAGACCTGGACATCCTTACAGAATAAGAAAGAAATGGTTTGACAACACTGTGGAGGAAGGGAGTGCAAGTAGAATTCAAAGTGGAGCATAAATTTTTGAGATACTTAAGGATTTCAGAAATGAGTATGGAAAGTTTTTAGAGAAAAACAGCAAAAGAAAACGAAGAGTTGTGTGTGAAGATGATGTGATTTCAGATGATGAGTATGATGAAGACAGTGTCAATTGGAGGTGGAAGAAAAGGTCCATTCTCTTCGATTTACCTTACTGGAAGGTAAGTAATTTATTAAATTGTCGATAAATTAACTTAAATTTTATTATATTTGCATTTTATTTCTAATTTAGTCTTTATCTTATGTGTTAGGATATGCCGGTTCGTCACAATATTGATGTTATGCATGTGGAGAAGAATGTGTTTGATGCTATCTTGTCTATTTTGATGCAAACTGCTAAGTCCAAAGATGGTTTGAAAGCACGAAAAGATTTAGAAGATATGGGGATTCGAGGGAACTTACATATTCAGATAAGAGAGAAGAGAACATACTTACCTCCAGCTGCGTGTTGGCTGTCAAAGGAAGAGAAAAAGAGATTTTGCAAGAGGCTAAGTTTATTCAAAGGACTTGATGGATATTGTGCAAATATCGCCAACTGTGTGTCAGTGGATCCTCCCATAATTGATGGATTGAAGTCTCACGATCATCATGTGCTACTGCAAAACCTGCTACCAGTTGCTTTCCGAGGCTTGCTACCGAATGGACCTAGGATTGCAGTGACTAGATTGTGCATTTTCTTTAACATACTGTGTCAGCGAGTTCTTGACCCTCAAAAACTAATATCATTGGAGGCTGAGTGTGTAGAGACATTGTGCTAACTATAGAGGTATTTTCCTCCATCTCTTTTCGATATAATGTTCCACCCACCCAAACATCTAGTTAGGGAAGCACGTTTAGGTGGACATGTACACTTCAGATGGATGTATCCTTTTGAAAGGTACTCTAATATTTTTTTCTTAACCTTTGGTCTTGGACTCTTGGTTATGTACTCTAATAGTTGACTAACATATTGTATACTTGACATATAGGTACATGAAAACGCTAAAGTCATATGTAAAGAACTATGCAAGGCTAGAAGCGTGTATGGCTGAAGGATATTTAGCTGGTGAATGTATTGCATTCTGCTTAGAGTTCCTACAGAATTCAATACCAGTTCAAGAACCAATAAACCGTAATGAAGATGTTGAGTCCTCTGAATCCATTCTTGAAGGCCGACCATTGCATAAGGCTAGCCAAGTTATTCTTAGTGAGAAAGAACGAGACATAGCCCATCGATATGTTCTAATGAACATGGCAGTGATGAATCCATATGTAGAGTAAGTTTACATCTTTATCGCATCTTACAGCTTTTACTAATTCATTCATTTTGATACGTTATTTCTAGAAAACTAACTTATTGATATTTGTTATTGTTAGCATGCATTTGGAAGAATTGTAAGCTAATGATATCCGATGTAGAAGAAATGAGACTCTTTTATGGAAATTTCATGCAGCCATGTTCTCACAGTGGGTAAAAGAAAAGGTTTGCTGTTAATATATTTTAATCTCTTTTTAATCTTTTTTTATCTGCTGAGTCAGTAAACATAATACTAACTTTATTTTCTTTTCTTGGTTGTGTCATTAGATTCCTAATAACTCTCAAGATCATTCAACCAAACTGAGATGGTTGGCTTTTGGACCAAGACATATAGCTCAGACTTATAAGGGGTATATCATTAATGGGCACCGATTTCACACTGAGGATGTAATGCGTAAGACTCATAACAGTGGGGTAACATATGAGGCTTTTAGCATGTGTAGATCTAGTGCCAGAGATACTAAGCATATCGCGGACATAGTTGTGTACTATGGAGTTATCCAGGAGATAATCTTGTTTGATTACCATATGTTTCAGGTTCCACTAGTCAATTGTAAGTGGGCCAACAAAGGAAATTGTGTAAAGAGAAGAAGAAAGTTTTACACTTGTGAATCTGATCAATGTAAACCAATCTGCGTATAGGGAAGATCCAATAAAGGTAATCGTGCAATTGCTTCTCTCTTGGACCGGCGTATAGGGAAAACCGTAAAAAAAAAATGAGAGAGAAGCAATTGCACGTTTTTGGACCGTTCTACCTTGAAATTGTTTTCATGACAATTAATTTCAACGTTCTCCATATATATTTGACAAAAATTATACTCCATCCGTTTCACATTTATTTTTGTTTCATAAAAAGTGTCATTTTATGTTTTTAATGCATAATTTTGAATAAAAATTCAGTTTTAATGTATTAATTAGAGAATTTTTTTTTTGTTAAATGTGTTAATAAGAGATAATATAAAACTTTTAATAATTTTTTTAATATGTGTGAAATGTGTCAAAATGACACTTTTGTGGAACAGAGAGAATAGTAATTAATTAATATATCTGAAACACAACGGTAAACTTGTGACTTTAAAAATTATTGACGACTGAATATTAATAGGGCTTATTATTGTGAGCTGATCGAGTCTCAACGGTTACAATTTCATTAATTATATGCGTGCCTTGACAGATTAAGTGATAAACTCGACGTCGCTTCATTTGCATCAGTCATTAAACAGACGAAATTACAATTACATTACATCGTTTGCAAGTTGCAACTGAAGACAGTTACGAATACATTAATCGTTAGAAATAAGTACTATAATGTTCGTCTAGTTTTCCAATAAATCGTACATTTTCTGCATTAAAAAAAAAAAAACATATAGTTGAAAAGAGAGGTAAGAGTTCGATCTTGTTAGATTGGAGCCATCGATATATGTTATCTGACATGTTAAATTAATTTGAGGAATGCTGACAAATAATTAACCAAATCGTCAAAAAAATATTACAATAACTAAAAACGACAAACTAGCACCTAGTAAGTCAATAGTAGAAACCTGTCCCAGATATACATTTACATATCCTTTCACAATGACTCGAGATGATTATGATTAGTGACGGTGTTAACTTGTTGAATTTAATACGCACAATATCAATCAAAATCTATATGAAAGTAATCTTATATATGTACGAAAATAACAAAATTCATAACAGGTTAACGGCTACTTCGAAATCGCAGTGTTCGGGAGTACTACTAATAATAAAATCACTCGATCGGTCAATCATCGCAATACATAATCATATACATAAAATATTAAATCATATGTAATGGATTATTATTACGATTCAAGATTGCGAGACGAGCATATAAGGTTCTGCATTAACAGCTAAGCAAGTTTGAATATGCAGACAGAGTATCCGATGATTATTTATATATATCCAGAAACAACCTACGCGTTTTTAAGACTCCCAAACGAGTTGACTTAGAAAAATAATCGCATTATTATACTTATGGCACTTATGTAACATTAAATTGATAAGAACTATTAAATTGATAAGAACAATAAACTTGATGGTAATTTACAAAAATGGACCCACCTCATCTTCGTTCATCATCAACACACTATATATAAACCACTATACCTAAACTTTTTATTCACATTAAACAAAAAGCAAAAAAAATTCCAGTGACAATGGAATCTCCATTGCTCTTTCTCATCACACTATTATTATTCTTATTTCAATCACTCATCGTTGATGCTCAAACTCTATTTAACTCATCAACAATCTGCAAAACGACGCCGGATCCAAAGTACTGCAAATCCGTTTTCCCACACAGCCAAGGCAATGTTCAACAATACGGCCGCTTCTCAATCCGCAAATCGCTATCGCAATCGCGAAAATTCATCCGTACGGTCGATAAACTCCTAAAACGCAACGCTCATTTATCTCAACCCGCTGTTATTAGAGCGCTCCAAGACTGCCGTTTCCTAGCCGGTCTAACAATGGATTATCTCTTAACGTCGTTCGAAACCGTAAACGACACGTCAGCAAAATCCTCCTCCTTCAAAACGCTGTCATTTCCAAAAGCTGACGATGTCCAAACGCTTCTTTCCGCGGCGTTAACTAACGAGCAGACGTGTCTTGAGGGACTTACCACCGCCGCTTCATCTTCCGCCACGTGGACAGTAAGAAACGGTGTCGCTTTACCACTCGTTAATGACACGAAGCTGTTTAGCGTCTCACTCGCTCTCTTCACTAAAGGTTGGGTCCCAAAAAAGAAGAAACGGGCCGGGTTTGCTTGGGCACACCCGAGATCCGGATCATCCACTCACACAAAGCCGTTCCGTCTATTCCGTAACGGAGCTCTACCGTTAAAGATGACGGAACGAACAAAAGCCGTTTACGAGTCTCTTAGCAGAAGAAAACTCGCTGACGGTGACGGTAATGGTGACGGAGACGACGGAAGCATGGTCCTGATAAGCGATATCGTCACCGTGAGTCAAGACGGGACCGGGAATTTTACCAACATCACGGCAGCCGTCGCGGCGGCGCCGAATAACACAGACGGAAGCGGCGGTTTCTTCTTAATCTACGTAACGGCGGGAATCTACGAAGAATACGTCTCGATCGCAAAGAACAAAAGGTACATGATGATGATCGGCGACGGGATTAATCAGACGGTGGTCACCGGTAACAGAAGCGTCGTCGACGGTTGGACAACTTTCAACTCCGCCAC
Source organism: Eutrema heterophyllum (assembly GCA_002933915.1). Classification (NCBI taxonomy): domain Eukaryota; kingdom Viridiplantae; phylum Streptophyta; class Magnoliopsida; order Brassicales; family Brassicaceae; genus Eutrema; species Eutrema heterophyllum. Next base: position 624,694 of record PKMM01004794.1, on the reverse strand, counting down.
ATTTGGTACGTCACACATCACATGTTATTAATTATAATGTGTCGAGATCTTAAAGTATTTTTCTATAGTATTTAATTTATCGAGTACGTCAGTAGCTGCCTTTAATTATTGCATACACAACTATATGTCAAAATAGTTAGATTGAAAGTGGTGAATAGGAGACAAGATGCATTAATAATACCGAGTGTACTAACAACCATTTCATTTTATATTTTAGTATTTACCTAGTGGAAAGATGCATAAATAATTTTTTTTTTGTTTGGTTCAATTGATAATAATCATCGTGCACATGATATTTCAGCCGTGACAGCACCCAACTTCGTTGCGGTAAACATAACTTTCCGGAACACGGCCGGCCCGGAGAAGCACCAGGCGGTTGCGTTACGGAGCGGTGCAGATTTCTCCATTTTCTATAGTTGCAGTTTCGAGGCTTATCAAGATACGCTTTACACGCATTCTCTAAGACAGTTTTATAGAGAATGCGATGTTTACGGAACAGTCGATTTTATATTCGGAAACGCGGCTGTTGTGTTTCAGAATTGCAATTTATATCCGAGAAAACCGATGCCCAACCAGTTCAACGCCATCACCGCACAAGGCCGGTCTGATCCGAACCAGAACACGGGTACGTCGATCCATAACTGTACGATTAAACCCGCGGATGATCTTGTCTCGAGTAACTATACGGTTAGAACGTATTTGGGTCGACCGTGGAAAGAGTATTCACGGACGGTTATCATGCAATCGTCCATTGACGGGTTTCTTGAACCGGTTGGTTGGAGAGAATGGAACGGCGATTTCGCATTGAGTACGTTATACTATGCAGAGTATAACAATTCCGGACCGGGTTCAAACACTACAAACCGGGTCACATGGCCCGGTTATCACTTGATTAATTCGACTGATGCAGCTAATTTCACAGTCACTGGTTTATTTCTCGCGGATGATTGGATTTGGAAGACCGGAGTGCCTTACAGCAGCGGTTTAATTTCATAATTTTGTTGTTGTTGTTGTTGTTATTTTCCCTTAGTTATTTTTCTTAACTAATTAATTTGAAGAAAGAAACTGTATTCTTTTTGTTGTAACAAGCCGGAAACCAAGCTCAATGCGAAAGAAATGTAAAGCCTGGTGATGTAACTGTAAACAATTTATGCAAAAAAATACGAATATACTGAAATTGTTTATTGTCAAAAAGAAAGAAAAGAAATTGTTTAACATCAAATTTCACTCCCAAACGACGTCGTTCGTCGACTCTTTTAATACGTGACTACTAAAGCCTTTCCAATCTCGACCGTTCGTTCCCTTAAGAGCATCCTTATCGGAGACCCCTACACACGGGGTCTTCCGGAATTTTTTTTTATTTTTATTTTTTTTTATTAATTTTTTTTTTTAAAAAGAATTAATTTTTTAATGTTGCGACGAATCACATCGCGACACGTGGCGATTTTTGGGAAGCCCGGTGTCTTCCGCGAGACACTGGAAACACTGGTTCTCTGCAAATTTGTGGGCCCCACACGGGAAGACACCCACAAATATCACCGATAATCATGCTCTAAGGGATCCGATCGCAATCCCCTCAGCATTCTCTACTTAAAAACTAAAACACAAACACATCCCAAAACCAACTTCTAAAGAGATTCAAGAACACGACTTACGATCAAACAAGCCACGAATCCAAGCAAAACACATAAATTGTCCGACATTAGAAACAATGTCCATTTTCGTCCTCTCTCTCCTTCTTTTTGCGACTTCTTTCTATGTTTCCGGCCAAAATCTAACTGCTTATGAGGTTGTTCAAAAGTACAAGTTACCACGAGGAATCTTACCACAAGGTGTCGTCGACTACGACCTAAACCCAAAAACCGGTTATTTCAAAGTCTATTTCAACACCACGTGTCAGTTCCCCATCGACACATACAAACTCAAGTACCAATCCACAATCTCAGGCTTCATAAGAAACGGACGGGTCAGTAAACTGATAGGCGTAAGTGTTAAAGTGCTTTTCTTTTGGCTCAACATCGCCGAGGTGTATCGTGACGGCGACGAACTCGAACTCTCCGTTGGCGTTGCTTCGGAGGATTTCTCGGTGCATCATTTCGCGAATAGCCCACAATGTGGTTGTGGGTTTTATTGTCGTGGGCTCGTGTTTTCCTCTTGAAGCCCATGGGCCTCCAAGTTGTTATGAATAAATAAATAAACACGCCCAATTAAAAAAAAAGTAACATATTGTTAGATCAAACGATATATCATTTTATTTGGTAACATATTATTTTATTATTAAAATAATGTGATTACAGAAATTTCGTATTATGTTTTGATCAAAACTTAAAAAGTCGGGTTATTTTTAATTACGTTTTTGTCACTTGGTTTACCTAAATATATAGATGTTCATTTTCAATCCACTCTACTAAGTTGCATGTGAAAACCATAAAATGTAATCTGATTTGGAATGAATTAATTAATTAATTATTTTTTGTTGGCTAATCAGCTAACAAACACTAAATCCAAAGTAGCCAACTAACTGAGATTATAATGATGAAATTGTTTTGTTAATTAGTTTCAACTTTTTTTATTAAAAAAAAAAATTTCAACGGTTTGGTAACAAAATGACAAAAGGACTTTATTATTATCCTCCAAAAGGACACCTCATGCACTCTGATAACACGAGTCCAGTTGTTTGGTGAGAACGGCGTCGTTTACTGGTCGCTAGCTATTTTCAGATGGGCCAGCTTAAAGTCTCTCACGTCTTTCCCGGAAAAGTCTATTTTTCTCTCCGAGAAAGTGACGGAAAACGAATCCAAACGGGATAAACTTAAAACCTAATCAGTATTTTGGTTGCTCCGACTTCTAGAGATTCAGATTGGGTTTCATCGTATGGAAAGACCCATGTCTCTGCTTCCGATCGTAACCGCCTCGTTTCTCTTCCTCTTCTGCGTTGCTCCGCCGTTTATCGCCGCCGATTCAGATGACGATTTGCCGACGGCGTACTCTCTCCTCCAGAGCTACAATTTCCCCGTCGGGATCCTTCCTATAGGGGTCGTATCATATGAACTGGATGAATCCACGGGGAAATTCCACGCGTATTTCAACAAATCGTGCAGTTTCGCTCTTCAAGGCTCTTACCAATTGGATTACAAATCGACAATCTCCGGCTACATATCGAAGAACAAGCTCACGAAGCTAACCGGCGTGAAGGTGAAAGTTCTCTTCTTGTGGCTCAACATCGTGGAGGTCACCAGGAGCGGAGACGAACTCGAATTCTCCGTCGGGATCACATCGGCGAATTTCGCGATCGAGGAGTTTTACGAGTCGCCGCAGTGTGGATGCGGATTTGATTGCAACGGATTGAAATCGAAAACGGATAAACTGGGGAGAAACCCTTTTGTTTCTTCGGTTTGAAGGTACTTCACTTGTAATTTATGCGAATGAGGGGACTTTCTTACAGAATCTGTACTCTTGGGATGCTTTTTCTTTTCTTTATCCAATCATTTGACATTATTAATTTTATGTGCTTCTTTGTTTCAACCATTGCTTTAATTTGTATCTGTTCTTAGGATCGTTCGAGTAATCAGCCGATGTATTGTATTTAGGAATCTACAAGCAATAAAACGGTGGAAGAAAGAACTATTCCTATGTCTAATGATAAAAATGGGATATTTTTATTGAGGAATTTGATTTTCGTTTTGGGTTGAACAACGGTTTAGAGTGTGCACTCTAACTGTCCATGAGAAATGTTAGATCTTTTCTTTCTTTTTGATTTATTATGAGCTTCTTTAGTAGTATATAATTAGTGTGGTCTGTAAGTATAGACCTTTGGTATGTTAGACTTCAGGTAAGTGAGGCAGTTTGATGAGTTTCTCTGGTTTAAGATGAATCAAGATGGGATTTTTTTCAGATATCAGTGAGTTCTTAATTCCATTGAGTAATGGTCGAGATTCTCTATCACTGACATGATCGCATCTTCTTCATCAGAGACTTACTTCGATATGGATAATATCCTCCATAGAAGGTATCATGAATCAAACTTGAACATGAACACGAGTTTGAATGTAGTATTGAACTTACCGTGGTTGGGAATTCTTGTGTAAGCTCAGATTTTGGTTGTTGGAAACAGTAGTTTTGAAAATGAAGAAGTAGCTGAGATAGTTTTTTTTCATTTTTCTTTTATTTGTATTGTATTGTATCGGTGGCATAGATCTTTATCAAGGATAGAAAGTTCTGATTCACTGAAACTATAGAAGTATATTCAGCCGATCTCAGCTGAACCAGATCTTGGGTTGAAGAAGAGACTCGACTCATGGGTCTGAATTCGGATTTAGAACAGGTTTAAAGTTTTGGTTAATAGTGACACATATGCACAAAGCCGGTTTTGGTATACATGAGTCAAGAATTCAAGATCTTGGGTTGAAGAAGAGATTCGACTTTTGGGTCTGAATTCGAGTTCAGGATCGGTTTAAAGTTTTGGTTAATAGTTTGACCCATATGCACAAAACCGGTTTTGGTATACGGTTAAGATTCTGGCCAGTTTGCTGCACATGAACAATCCAGCGGAAATGTCTCACATGATACATCGCACGAATTTCGTTAGATTTTCCTTTACCGGTCATGAAAATCCGTACCGTAAATTTGCAGAGTTTCATCTGCTTAGACATGTCGTTCATATTCAACTATATGTCAAAAAAGTGAATCCGAAAATGTTTATGTAAATTGGTTTGCGAACAAATGCTAGTTCTGATGTATATATATATTTTTTTTTTCAAATGAAGCGGTTTATTAATTATTGGATTGACGATTCGAATTGATTTTGAAATCCAACCAAAAAATTGTGTTATTCAATTACTGTTGGATTCAATCAAAACATTTATATCATTATAATATATTAAATATAAATATGAAATCTTCAAATTTTAAGCTTATTTTATGTTTTTCTTCAATGGTTGTTTAAATTATACTAACATGCTCCATAACAAATAAAACATAAACAAAAAAAAATGGTATAAAGCCCCAAATAAATTAGGAATGGTCCTAGACTTATTAATTTAGGGAACTCTTTGGAAATTGGCATACATGTGTTTTTCTCATACGAAAAAAATATCTGGATTGTGATGGGAATTAAACGATATTTTTGTTACAAAAAAAAAAACTATCCTTATGTCGTTTTTACAAATTGGCCTTTGGGATTTAGTAAGACCCACTTCCTCTCAACCATTAACACGGAAGTTATGTGGTTTTCTTAATACTCAAAACTAAATTTCTGAGGCTCACAAGTTAGAGTTTCTCGTCTTCTTATTTTTCTATTTACAACTACTTATTTCTATGATCAACATTTCCCCTACTGCAACATGGCTTGCCACGTGGTTGAATTCTTTATGGCTTTGATTTGTTTGTGTTAAAGAAATTATCTAAACATGACATTTTTCTAAATATTATTCTTTTTGATTTTATTTTTTTTTCTAAGTATTATTTGAACTTGGCTATTGTTCACACGTAAATTTACGTCAATATTTTAAGTTCATCTTCTACTCTCAGATTTTTAATTTTAGAGATTAACAAAAAAGTATAGAAATGAAAACATTTTGGTTTTCAAGTATTAAAAGTTTGATATATTCGATAGTTTTATTTTGTGGTGTTAGTTGAAATAAGTGATATTTGTTTCCTCCCTATAAAGGTTTGCCTATCAGTTTGACGATTAGTTTAGTTTTTTTTTTTCTTCTTTTTGTTATTTGACAAAACTGGTTTTATATGGATGTACGAATTCTATTTTGTCTGTTCAAATCTTAAAAATAAGTTTTTTTTCAGATTTTTTTTTTATTTGACGGTCCTGGCCCTGATTTTTTTTCTTTCGGTACTCTATAATTAATCAACAAGGCGATACGGATTACGGACAGAATAAACAGAATATTTGTGGTTGCGACAAAAAAAATTACATAAATTTTGGGATTCAAGAATTCGTACTGACCATATGAAAACTAAACTAAGCATATTGCAAGGAGCAAGGACCAAATTTTTTTTTCAGCTGTTGACATAAAAGTTTGACTAATATAGTTAACTAAATAAATACGTATCGAGTACTAGCAAGAAACGATCTAATACGTTTGTGATTTTACAGGTTTTTTATTAATCACATGATTTTAGAGAGTTGTTTAATTCCGTTTTTTGCTATTTTAATACAAAAATGTGATTCAGTGATTTTTCAGTCAATTAGTTTTAACTTCTCTGTTTAATAATTTGATTTAAACGTTTTACCATTATTTATACCAATTGGAATTTCTTGGATCATGACTTATTATGCCCCTATAGTAAAACTTGATAGATCATAGATGGAACGCTTTTAAAACTTAGTAGGATAGATCCAACGACTGTTACAAAAATCGCAACAGAATAAGATGGAGTTCACCACGCAAAGGATCATAACCGTTTCCTAATTATCCCCTAAAAACATAGCATTAATCAACATTAAAATTAATTAATCAAAAAGCGTTTTAAAAAAAAAAATTAATTATTGCTTGTTGTTCAAGAGAACAGCTCGTAGCTCCGCCGGGTCAATCTCCTCAGAAACGGTTTCGGGTCTGTAGTAACCGGTTTTAGGGTCTGGGACCCACGGAGCCTTCTCGCTTGAGACTTCCCCGACTTTCTTCTTCATCACCGTGGCAGAAGCGGCTCCACCGCTCGAAACGCTCCCCTGCAACCCCGTATTGGCTGCGGCGGCGAACCCTCGTCTGAAACGAACCCAAAACGTCACCGTTTAGTTAAAGTGGCGAGAAAACAGAGCAATACATACGTTTTGCACAGATGAAGGAGCTTTTACCTGAATATGGCGTTGGAGAACTCTTTGGCGACGAAGACGGAGAGGATCTTAGCGTTAGAGAGAGAGCGAGCCATTGTGGTTTCTGAATACAAAAATCGAGATTTGAAAGAAGAACAGAGAAAAAGAGAGGTTCTTGTTAGCCGCCGCAGAAGGAGATATATTCTGATGACTGATATTTTCCTTGGCAAAGAGAACGAAGAAACTAGGTGTCCTCTCTCTCTTGATTGAAGTTTCAAAATGCTTTGTGAGATGAGAAAGAAGAGAGAGGAGAGGTGGGTTTATATAGAGGAAGGAGAGAAGAGCAGAGGAATGGCTGCGTCAATTTAAGCTTTTCACCACCCTTTTGTTTTTCTGTTTCCTTTTCAATTTAATTGGGTTTTAGGGTTTTTAAATTGAAATTAACATTACTTAGCTTGCAATGTTCTTCTGTTATATATAATTTGTTTCTCAACGTCGTTTTGTTATGGCTGGTAAAAAGGTCAAACGTCGTTTTGTTATGTAATTAGGAACTGATGTCATTTTTAACAAAAAAGGATACATCCTTTAACTGTTTTTAAGGATAATTATTTTCTACGATATTATTCTCCTAAATCGAGTCGCATCAAATCAAAAAATTTGCACACAAAGTTCCGGTTCCAATTGAGTGGTTATCAAATGATCTCGTTTCAGAAGTGTAAAATGAAATTTAGTCATCATTCCTTCGTTAAATTAAAAAAAAAAAACACCAATGCCAACAAAAATTTATAGGAACAATCAAATGTCAGTTCCAAGCAGGAAAAATCTCGACTAGGTAGTAAGTATTTAAATTAAAAGAAGAAGAAGAGCAAAGGAGAGTGCTTAATCTTCTTCCTCACCAGCTGCATCGTCTTCGATGTTGAAGTATCTTAGCTCATACAGATTCCTGTCTTTGTTCGATGCAATCACGCGTAGCCAATCACGGATATTGTACTTCTTCAGATACTTCTTCGTAAGATACTTCAAGTATCTGATTGAACATCCAAAAACATATCAAAACCAAGATTCCAGAAATTTGACATATTGGGTTACATCTCCATGATAATCCCAAAAGCTAATCATCGAACAAAAGTGGCTACAAAGAGAGTAGAGTCTTCAACTTTATCTGGATGCATGCCGTAGAGAAATGAACGGTGCTATAAGAGCAAATTAGGGTTTATGGTAGTTATTACTTTCACTAATGTGACTGAGATTGTATAAAGGGAACGAATTTCATCACAGCTAAGAAATTCCATTCAATTTAAGTTGGTTCATGCGAAATCAATGTCTGTAGAAACCTAAAGAATGAGAATTGATAACAGCAAAAGGGTTCCAAAATCGAATTACTCTCAAATTCGTGGGAGAAAAGAAAAGGAATGTACCGTTTGGAGAAATTGGAATCGGCGGTGACGGTGATCTTTCCCTTGTCTCGTATGATGGAAACGGAGTCACCAAGAGCACCGGGTTTACCTCCGACCTTGATTCGTTCCTGAAGAAACTTCTCAAGCGTGGCGATCTCCATGATCTTGTCATCGACTGGTTTAGAGCAGTCAATCACAAACGCTACTCCTTTCTTCTTCGCACCAGCTCCACTCGACTTCACTGCCACTCCTCGAGCCATCTCTGTACGGAAATTGTAACAAAGGATTGGCCGGAAGTCCAAGGTTAGAGACGGAATATAAACGGCGCATGTCCCTAGGGTTTCCATTTAGTGGAGAGATTTTAAACATTTATGGCCTAATGGGCCTAAAGGCCCAAATATTTCGGGCTAATATATTACGGTTAAACTTCGGTTGAGCCGATATCATATCAAAGTATGATTGTTTCAAAAACCAAACCGACTTCGTTCTATTTTCTTTAGTATTTTAATTTAGTTTTTTTTTACAGACTATTTTAATTTAGTTAAATCTTAACTAAAGGACCTGCAAAATGTACCGCTTTTTTTTTTTGTTTTTTTTGTTGCTAAAGAAAAATGTGCCACCTTTCATGTATTGCAGAGACACCAGCTCCTGAGGCTCTTATGCACGTTTGCAAATTCCTAATTGTTGTACCACCATTTTCTAGTTGCTGAAGATGTATAGTATTTTGGAGGTGCTTGAACACTACTCCTGAACCGTGTCAGTTGATTTTCTTGTTTTGAGGAAAAACTATGTGATACACCTTTCAAAAGAGAAGAGAGAAAAAGTTCTCCGTAAAAAACCAAGGAGTATTTACAAAATATGTAAACCTGATCTTGGAAGGAAAAAAAGAATATGCAAGTTGAGTTAAGAAAATACATATACATTCAAATCAATTCCTTCTATCATATTATAAAAAAATTGAAACTAAAACAAAATTTAAATTGAACATAAAAAATTAGTTTGTTCTCTTAGTCAAAGAGTGGTTGGTCAATGTTAAATTTTGAATGATAAAACCTAAAAAAATACTCAGAATTTCGTTTGAATTTTTTAGATTGGTAATCAAGTCACGAAATCCAACGCTTAAATTTTGTTTATGAATTCGAATGATCCGTTCAAAGATCTACTTCGGGCCGGACCAAATAATTTGTATCCATTTGCACAACTGATGGTGTAATAGTTACGTCGGATAAAACATGTGATGCTTTTTAACAACGTGACTAAAAAAAAAGGCTCACGTGACGCTCTGCTTACTGGTACCCACTACTATTAAACTTATCGCCAAAACCCTAAATCCCAAATTTCGGAGCTTCCTCACCCAGGCGGACATCTCAAATCGACGAACAGGTTAATTTTCACCGTTGTTCGAATTCTTCTTCAGATCTAAGGATTCCTTACCGGAGTCCTGTCATGTATAGATGGGTTATGTTTTTCTTGTATCTCACAGGTTTTGTGTGTGAACCCGTTTGAATCTTAGTTGTCGAGTTGTGTTTTGATTTGATAGAAGGAAGAATGAGCAGCCGCTCGAGTAGAACTGTGTACGTTGGAAACCTTCCTGGAGATATCCGCGAGAGAGAGGTTGAAGATTTGTTCAGTAAGGTAAATTAGTCATCTCTATTGTTTAATCTCTAGTTATGAACCTTGTTTTCCTCACACTCAAATTTGATTTTTGCCATAATATTTGTTCTTCCATTCTTGCAGTATGGTCCTGTTGTTCAAATTGATTTGAAAGTCCCGCCAAGGCCTCCTGGCTATGCATTCGTAGAGGTCAGAACCACTTCTGCGACTCTTATTCTTGCAATAATAACATGTGTTGTTTTATGGTCTGGCTCTCGATGTTACAGTTTTGGTGTTTTTTTTTTTTTTTTGTCTTTATTCCTGTTGCTAGCTTTGAAGTCTCTTGCGATGATTCAAGAGTGTGAACTTGTTCTTACTTTTGAGGCACCGCTTCCATTTGCTATAAATGCTCTAATTTGTTTCTATAATCTGTTTAGTTTGATGATGCTCGGGATGCTGAAGATGCTATTCATGGTCGGGATGGTTATGACTTTGATGGGCATCGCTTACGGGTTAGCTGTTAATCAAATTGCAGTAATTTTAACACAACACTTGCGCGTTTTCAGATTGATTGGTTTCCAATCAAATTCAATGAATGTTGGTCTTTGTAGGTGGAATTAGCGCATGGTGGGAGGCGTTCAACAGATGATGCTCGGAGTAGTTACAATGGTGGTGGCCGAGGTGGTGGTCGCGGCGGCGGTGGTGGTGGTGATGGTGGTAGTCGTGGACGTGGGCCATCTAGGAGATCAGAGTTTCGTGGTATGTAGTCATATAGCTAACATTATTCTGTACAAAGCTGTAGGACTAAGCTCTAATAATTTGATTTGATTTGGACTACAGTTCTGGTTACAGGCTTGCCTTCATCAGCTTCTTGGCAAGATCTCAAGGTGAGTACACAGTGGTGGACAAACTCCTCAGTTCCCCGTCTTATATCATCAAAGGTTTCTGAATTCCAACAAAAATAACTTTTAATGTAGGATCACATGCGTAAAGGAGGGGATGTATGTTTCTCGCAAGTGTACCGTGATGGTAGAGGTAAGTGTGCCCATGTATTAGTACACATATGTGGGCTATTCGCGAAATGATGAAAGATTCACATCTTGAACAATATTTTTTGTAGGTACAACTGGAGTTGTGGATTACACCTGCTACGAGGACATGAAGTATGCGGTGAGATATTTTCCCTGTTTTTGTCCTGTGATTGAGACTTTCTTATACTCATTAATTATTCATAAGCTCTTACTCTTCATTTTCCCCAGGTGAAAAAGCTTGACGACACCGAGTTTCGGAACGCGTTTTCTCATGGATACGTTCGGGTTCGTTAAAGCTTGCGTTTCCTGTGAATTGTATTCTTTTCATTGTTGCGTTTAATTTATTTTTTTAATATCTATTTAGGTTAGAGAATATGATTCAAGGAAGGATTCTAGGAGCCCTAGCCGGGGAAGATCCTATTCTAGGAGTCGTAGCCGTGGGCGGAGCCTGAGCCGAAGCAGGAGTAGGAGCCGGAGTCCAAAGGCAAAGGCTTCACGTAGGTCGCCTGCAAAATCTACATCAAGATCTCCTGGCTCTCGCTCGAAGTCAAGGTCACACTCTCCAAGAAGGTAATGATTTTTTTTTTTTTCACTTTTTGAAGATGCATCAGATAACATTTCTTAGTCAGTGGATTTATCTGTGAAATTAATGATAATCTGATTAAAAAAATCATTGTTTATGACTCCCAAGTCCGTGTTGATTAGAAGGTAATGGTTTTATCTTGTTTTTGGTGCCCACTACTGGACAGCCATCATCGTCTCCTCATTTTCATGTAATATTTGGATGGGGTGTGCGAGATTTAGATTAGCCTTGCATTTGTTATAATTGCATTTTTAGTCTGCTCTTTGATTTCCTGAGAAGAAAATGGTTTTGTTCTATAGATATGGATATACATACAATCGACTAGAAAATGGGAATTAATATCTGCATGGAATTTCTTGGTTGTTCACAAGTTTTTCGACTGAGGTATGGGGAAACTTTTGGAATCGAGACTTTGCTTTTCCTAGCTTTCTTATAATATAGTATTCACTAATTTCCGTTACTGCTAGATGGATATCAGGGGAGACATTGGATCGCAATATTATATAATGGGATTTCGGTAAAACTAAATTGGCCCGATGGATGATGACAATATGGAATCTGGGACATCCATGGCACATTTTGCTACAAATGTTGTTTTGACCGCATGGTTTAGAAAATATTTGTCCTCTGTCTTAACTAAGTTGCAGCGTAGGTTTGGTTTAAGTTACTTCTTTTTTTGTTGCAACTTCTTGATCTCTGTGAGATGGAAGAGGCATCAAGGATCTTGGTGAACGGTATTAACAGCACATGTTTGGCTTTTTGAATTTGGGTTTGTTTTCTTGGACTCTTGCAGATCTCGTTCAAGATCAAGATCTCCGCTACCGCCTGTGAGTAACAAGATCCACCTCTTTTAGTACTTAAACATTGTGTTGTGTGTTACATTGTTTGTTATCTTAATAAGTTTTGTATTTGTAGCTTCAGAAGGAAGCAAGCAAGAGCCCTAGCAAGCCAAGCCCAGCCAAGAGCCCTATCCGCAGCAGGAGCAGGAGTCCTATACCGTATATATATATATTTTTTTCTCTCTTAGAAATGAAATATTGCAACCTTTTCTTAAACCTTTGTAGAGAACAATCTGGTCTGAAAACACTTGTTTTTTGCAGGTGAAAATGTGAGATCCCCAGGGGGAAAAAGGAGAAAGAGGCATCTTTGGCTTTCTAATTCTCCTGAAAAAGCTGGAAAAATTTATACATCTGCTTTTAGAAGTTATCATATATGTTAAGGCTTATTTGTGACTGAAGAAGATGAGACAAGTCTGTATGTTGGTGGTAACTCGCACTGGTTATGATCGTTTTGTAATATTCTTGACATCATTCTTCAGGATCCTTTAGTTTTTGGGGATGTTTCTATTGAAGATATCGTTTCCTTTTCTGTCTTTTTTCTTGGTTACTAAAATATTGGACATTGTTTGCTTATAATTGATTAAAAGCTCTCTTGCTTGCTACACAAAACGTGGTCGTTTTTATAACATCATTCTTCAATCTCGTCTCGTCTGTCTACTGCCTCTGTTTTAGAAGAAGCCACATGTTAACATGTGGGTCCAAACAAAGGAAAAGAAACTAAGGGTCTTTGAAAGCCACATCTTGTCTGATTTCTCCAACTGTTGCTCTCCTTGATCTACGTTTTGCTCTTTTTCTTCTTCATTAAACTTGTCAAACGAAATGGACCCATTGTCGAAGAAACAGACAGAGAAATTTCGTCTTTCAATCGAATTCTTCCACTGGACCCAAGAATTAAAAAAAAAAAAAAAAACACATGGGTTTATGTATTTGTCCTTGCTAAAGGTGTTGCTGGCCTTTATCTTCTTCTATGTAGAGTGAGGAGACCAGAAAAATGAAGTTGTTGAACAATAGTTTCATCATGCTCTTTCTTTTGCTGGGTTTGGCTTTCACTGAGACCTCGTCCCTTGAAGCATACAGCAGAAGTGACTTCCCTCCAGGCTTTGTTTTGGTTCTGGCACATCAGCTTATCAGGTTCTTCAACCCTTTTCCTGAATTACTTAGAGATCTTCATTTTCATGTTGCGATGATAAAATGATCACAAACTATCAGATAAAACAGTTTGTTTCTGTCCATGATCTACAACAAGTGGAAGGAGCTGCTGACGAAGATGGGAGAACTCCTAGCATTTGGGATGTTTTTGCTCATGCCGGTTTGATTTCAACTTGATGTGTACACAGTTTAGCCAACTGAATGGTATTCATTAAGCCCGAGCGAGTTTCTTCTTTGCAGGACACTCAGGAGGAGCAGCTGGAGATGTTGCATGTGACCAATATCACAAATACAAGGCCCCTTTTCTCGCATCTATTATTATTGATTATAACATCTGTTGTAGATTTCGAGTGACAGGTCGAAATTTGATCAATTCAGGAAATTAACATTGCCTGATGTTTGCAGGAAGATGTGAAGCTCATGGTAGACATTGGACTGGAGGCTTACAGATTTTCCATATCCTGGCCAAGGCTTTTACCAAGTATGGCTTGTCCCTTACGAATCCAAGCATTCTCAATGGATTGAGAGGAAACATATATGAAAGCTTTATCCATTTTGGATTTATTTCAGGTGGAAGAGGACCAGTTAATCCCAAGGGGCTACAATACTACAACAATCTTATTGGTCACTCATGGTCTTGATCACTCATTGAGCCTGTTTAATTATTAGCTACAAGACTAAAGAAAACTACCTTTTTAATGGTGTTTCCTACTCCTTTGACTAAGCAGGAATCCAGCCGCACGCTACGTTGCACCACTTTGATCTTCCACAGGTCCTAGAAGATGAGTATGGAGGTTGGATCAGCAGAGAGAGCGTGTATGATATAATTTGATTATTCTCCTTTCATCTTCCTTTTTTTTTTTTGATTCGTGATATCAAACTCATCAATCTGATTGTAATGATTGTAGGAGAGACTTCACAGCTTATGCAGATACTTGCTTCAAGGAGTTTGGAGATAGAGTGTCACATTGGACTACGATAAACGAGGTCAACGTGTTTGCACTTGGAGGGTATGACGAGGGATTAACACCACCCGGTCGATGCTCTCCTTCTTTTGGACTTAATTGTTCCAAAGGAAACTCTTCCATCGAGCCTTACATTGCTGTACACAATATGTTGCTAGCACACGCCTCTGCGACAAACTTATACAAGGTTCGTCTTCTCTTTCTGTCTTCCACATGCATTGTCTTTAGCTAATCAGCCGGTATCTCCACTTCATTGCACAGTACAAGCAACATGGATCAGTAGGCATTAACGTATACACATACGGTGCTGCACCCTTAACTAACTCAGCAGAGGATAAGCAGGCAGCAGCAAGATTGAATGACTTCTTTATTGGTTGGTAAGTCTAAAGAATTTAAATGTTGACTATATATTTTGATCTCTGAGTTTCTTAATTTCGAGTTTGTAAGGGTTTTACATCCGCTGGTGTATGGAGATTATCCTGAGACGATGAAGACCATAGTTGGGTCTAGATTGCCAGCTTTCACAGAGGATGACTCAGAACAAGTTAAAGGCGCAATCGATTTCGTAGGAGTGATCAATTACATGGCACTTTACGTCAAGGATAACTCTTCCTCTCTGAAACAAAATCTCCATGATTTCAACATTGACATGGCCGTGGAACTGACCGGTAAGTTATTATATGATACCTTCCTAGAATTAATGCTGAAGATGTGGCTCACTGATTGCTCCAACTTGCCTTTCAGTGTTTGGTAACACATCGTTCAAGAATGAGGTTTGTATATAGACTTCAATTCCATAAGTGATCACTTAAAAACAGAGAGAGAGACACTAATGTTTGATGATTTTGCTTCTTTTAGTACGCAAATACGCCATGGAGTCTGCAACAAGTACTGTTGTATATCAAAGAAACTTACGGCAACCCTCTCTCTCTCTCTCTCTCTCTCTCTCTCTCTCTCTCTGGTACCACATGATTCTTCTTCATTTATATAGGTCAGATGAGTCCTCAAAGCTCATCACTTGAGGACAGAACGAGGGTTAAGTATCTGAGCTCACACATTGAAGCAGTGCTTCATTCACTCAGGTAATACCGTAATCAGTAGCAGAAGTTCCATGAATGTGTCAGATTCTAAGTTTCAATGTCTCAAAGCAGGAAAGGATCGAACGTAAAGGGTATTTTCAGTGGTCGTTGATGGATTTGTATGAGCTAATTGGTGGGTATAAGATGAGTTATGGATTATATTACGTGGACTTCAAGGATCCTTATCGTGAGAGGTACCCTAAACTCTCTACTCACTGGTACTCTTCCTTCCTCGGGGGAACACTTCACTATCGATCGCATGCTTCATCTTCTGCTCTCTGATAATATGTTCAAAATAAATCCTTTGGCTCCAATGGACATGTGTCTTCCGTCTGAAGCAACATTTGTGTCCTGGGATTAATTGATGCTTCTCTAAAATTTAATTACCTTTAAAATTTAATACTACACATTTGCTTCTTGTTTTTCAGACTAATATCTGCATTATATTTTTGGAAAATAGCTCTTAAGCAACTTTAGTTCTTAAATATAATTAGGGGTTGAATTCAAAACTCTTTTTTCTGGTTATTTATATCGCACTGTTTGTTTGTGTTTTGTATTTTTCCAATTTATTCATTTTTAACTATTATATTTTAATTTGATATTTCAAATACAATATTTGATTTACAATCTTCTTGATATGAATTTATACAATATTTTTTCATCGTAATTAGGAACTGGATGAACTTCTCTTTGTCCTTTCTCAGCGACGTCTGCTGCTGACCATTGAATTAGATAGATGTTAGATAATGCAATATTTATTTATTATTTCAGTCTCCAAAGAATTAACATTGGCTCCAACTTCCAGAGACAACTAAACACGTTTTACCAGGAGAAATCAGAGAGCATGGAGATGGAGTGTTCCCTTCCAAAACCTTATCGGATAGCCTAGATATTACAGTGGACCCACCGGCATGCTTGACCTCTGGTCAGAACGACAAAAATCTTCAGTTTATTTATTGATGGAAGTGCATCCTGAACGAATACACCGACACGTATGGGTGGACAAATAGACTTGGGAAGTGGCTTTTATTTCCTTACCCAGAAACCAATTTATGTTTTTCCTGAGACGGGCCAGAGAAGAAAGTTAGATAGGAAGAATGGATACAAATCGTTATAGAAAGATATTCATGTAAATTCACCGTCTATTTGCATTTGCAGTTGTTAACAATAGATTCTTCTCTTTATCAAAATAAAAACAATAGAATCTTCTTACGAACACGTCAAACACTCTATCCAAAGATACCACTAACCGAATGATTCTCCCGGGCTCACCTCTCCTATGGATTATCACTCGACAATTGAAGAGGACTATGATATTCCTATCGCGTTAAAAAGGAAGACACATGTATATCTTTTGATGCCATGATTGGATTTCAGAGGCTCCTTGAAAGGGTTTTGGTTTATCGATAGGATTGTGGAAGGGAAGGTTTTATAAGCTTCCGAAGGAGAGGTCATCAATATGAGGGGAATGGCCATTAAAATCATTGGATAAAGAAGAATAAAGATGAGGAATCGGTAACGTTCGCTGATATTTTGAGATGTTGTCAAGAGAAATCGATTTCATTAGCGAGTTAGTATGGATTTAGAAAGTTTCAGAAAGAAGAAGAAGAAAGATTCAGAACACATGAGATTTGAGGTCCTTTCGTCTGGGCTGTGGTTTATTTGGGCTTTTTCTTACTTTACACATAATTAATACGGCCCAAAGCTTATCAGTAATACATAGTATTAGATTACCTTCGGAGAAGCTTCTTTACAAAACAGAGCATAGTAAGTCTGCTCACGTGGCATAGTTTTAGAGTAGTTTTTGTTAACTAGGTGAATAGTGTTAGGAACCTCGAACAGCGTGTCAAAAATAAAATGTTCCATCACGAGTATGGTACATGTAAACCGTTAATCATAGATCCTTGTAGGCCGGTAGAATTAATTGTGTAAAATTGTTTATGTATTTATTCTCATAATTTATAATTGATAATATTTTAGACGATTAAAAAAATAATATAATTTTGTATTATTTTCTAAAGCTGATTTGTCCTCTGATTTGTCTTACCTCGGATTGTTTTAATATTGTGCTTTTGCCCTCCGGTTTGTCCATATTTATTAATTTATCCTCAAGTTGTTTGGTAATTATGGTTTTATCCTCCGGTATGTCAGTTACTATTATTTTACCCTCAGATTGTTCGGTTATTGTGAGTTTGTCCTTTGAAATGTCCATATTTATGGTTTATTGTAATATAGGGCTTATTCGGACACTTAATGGGCCTTTTTATTGAAAACCTCTATATCTTTCGGATTAACATTAAAGCTGGGTTTAGCATGTTTGACCTTAATATTGCCTGAGGAGTAAGAAATTACACTTTAGCCATACTAGTAATACCTATTATTCCTAGGTGTGTTTTGCAATTGACGCAAGAGACGATGCTTTCTCGCCGAATCCAAAATTCATCAGATTGTTTGACGGCTGTTTATTTGTTTATTACACATTGTTCATTATTGTAGGCATGTTCGTTCGTGAATATGGGTGTCACGTCTAGAAACTGCATCTAGATGCAGTATTTGGACGCAGCATCCAGAAGCAGTTCGTTTATGTGTTTAGTTTTTGCATCTAAAAATTGCATTTAGATGCAGTTATATTTGTTTGTGTGTTTGCATATTTTATTTAGATACATTTTAAAACCAAATGACTAAAAATGACATGTTATATGTTTATAACAATTTGTTTAATCTAAATTATATTTACAACTAAATAATTATCAAATTAATATTTAAATAACTTATAAAATTCATTTTAATGAAATAATTAAATTTTATAAAAAAATGTGCGGTTTTGGCGGGAAACCACTATTTTGCGGTTTTGGTGGGAAACCACTATTTTGCGGTCTTGGCGGAAAACCGCTATTTTGTGGTCTTGGTGGAAAACCGCTATTTTGCGGTTTTGGCGGAAAACCGCTATTTTGCGGTTTTGGCGGAGAACCGCTATTTCGCTATTTTGCGGTTTTGGCAGAAAACCACTATTTTGCGGTTTTGGCGGGAAACCAGTTTTGGCGGGAAACCGTTTTTTGCGGTTTTGGCAAGAAACCACTATTTTGCGGTTGTGGCAAAAAATCGTTTTTTGCGATTTTGGCGAGAAACCATTTTTTTGCGGTTTTAGCGGGAAACCGCTTTTTCGCTTTTGGCGGGAAACCGTTTTTTTGCGGTTTTGGCGGGAAATCGCTATTTTGCGGTTTTTGCGGAAAACCGCTATTTTGAAGTTTTTACGGGAAAACTCTATTTTGCGATTTTGGTGAGAAACTGGTTTTTGCGGTTTTGGCGGGAAACCTCTATTTTGAAGTTTTGACGAGAAAACTCTATTTTACGGTTTTGGTGGGAATCCGCTATTTTGAGGTTTTGGTGGGAATCCGCTATTTTGCGGTTTTGGTGGGAAACCGTTATTTTGTAGTTTTAGTGGAATTTTGCGATTCCGTTATAATGACGTAATTTTTTTCTTGAAAATAATAAAATAGAAATAATTTAAATTTTATTTTTTGGTGGGATAAATATTTTAAATTTTGATTGTAAATTAGGGTATTTTAGACTTTTGTAATTTTGGATGCATTTTGGTGCATTCAAATTCTAGTTTTAAATGCATCCAAAATATCCAATTATTTTTGATGCATTTCATTTTGCATCCAGTTTTTACATCCAGATGCACTTCTTATTTTGACAAAAACGAACTTCATATAGACGTAGTTGCTGGATGAATAAACGAACATACTCGTATATTAATTATTTAGAAATTATAAACTTATATAATGCATGCCAAGTTACTAACCTTGTAATACGAAAATCTTTGATCAAATTTTATATGGTTTTTCTTTTGAAAACTTCAATCGCACTGCACTGGCCACTGGGCCTGAAAATGTTCACAACCAGTCGAATTGAATTATAAAACAAAGAGCACTTGAGCTATATAAATTAACGGTGCTCTTTTGAATAACCTTTTGACGATTTTTTGGAACTTTTTTACAATAATAATGATACCTTTTTACCATTAGAAATTCCGTATACCATATCTTTTTTATGACATGGGTTATTTAGTTTTTACAATAAATAATGATACTTTTTACAATGACTAATTTTGAATTTTTGATACTTTTTGCAATTGTCCCAAATGAAATTGGCGATTTCCATTAGATATTTTCTCTTTAGTCACTACAAATTTCACATGATAGAAACGTTCAAACCAAGAAGATAAGCCAGATGAAAAATCATGATATTATATGTCTTCACATTACCTCATTATGTAGACATGTAGAAAGCGATCATATAGCTTTCTTAAACATTTAAATTGCAAGGGTTTAGTACACCACTCAACCCATAAAATAAAATAAAAAATAAAAGGTTAGATAAAGTTTCAAATTAACTTGTTCTTAGTCCGGATCACTCTTGGCTTATCAAAAAAAGAAGTTTTACTTGTCTTTGCCACTTGAACATCTTTTTGAAACTTTTAAAAAGCAAAATAGTCAATCCCTCTAACTTTTGTTTGTAAGATAAAAAGGAATCATATTCTTTGTCGGAAAAAACAGTTTAGAGTTAGAAAAAAAATGTGAATGATAAAAATCGAAGAAAACTAAATCAAATGAGAAAAAGAAAAAAATGTAACTAGAGAAACTGTGGACAGTGGTGGTGATTGGCGGACATAAAGTTAAAAAGAAACAAAAATGCGCGGCTTCAAAATGGTAAAGCAAGTTTTGGTGGCGAAATCCAAATCTATCTAAACTTCCAAGAAATTGTATTATATCCTTATTATTATCAATATGTTTCTAATTTGACCCCACCAACAAGAAAAACCTTTAAAGCGTTAAGCCCTTTGTGTTTGTGGTGGCATCTTTATCCATGTTACACAGTGGATACTAAATTCATAATATAATATCTATATATATATATCATGGATTTTTTTTTGTCAACTTCTTATATCACAGAATTAAAGTTCACAGATTTGTCAATTCTATAAAACAATTGCATTTTTTTTTGACAACAAACCATTACAATTAGTTTTATACAGATAACCAATAGAATGTATATACAAGATGTCACCCATTTTTGAGGTAAAAAAATGACACTAATTCTTAAAAGGTTATATATATATATATATATTTTGAACCTTTTCTTAAGGTAAAATATTTTTCAGACCTATTATAGATTTTTAGGAAAATAAGCTATTTCCACCTCATGTATCATATAGTAACAGATCTACGTAAAGTTATAATTTCGTTTTCTCAACGGTTTGAAAGTTAAAAACATATATCCCCACAATTTGAAAGTTGGAAACATGAATACACGCAAAATCATACTTCGAAACCAAATGATACATAGACCATGATTTATTTCGGTTAATATTTAAAAATCAATCATAAACCAACTAAACCTGATTTTAGTATAATTAAAATCAATTTTGAGCAAATTCGACCCAAAATAATACCGACCCGACCCGTTCTTATTTTTTTTCTTCACCCGTAATCGTGGTCCATGTGTAATTTGGTTTTGAAGTATGATTTTGTGTGTATACATGTTTTCAACTTTCAAACCGTGGGATACGTGTTTTTAACTTTTGAGCTATAGGAAACGAAGATGAAGTTGTATTTTTATGTGGATTTGTTTACTATATCATATTTATAATGGGAAAATAGATAGTTTACCCTATATCTTAAGAAAATATAGTAATTTTTATATCTGCTGTCTAAATTTTACAAACATAAATTTATGACTATAATAACTTCAACCAATGGGATACCTAAACTCCGAATTCAGATTTCGCATCCACGCGGCATTAAGAAATATATTGAATGTGCGCTCATTTAATTAAAGAAGTAATTGAAATTGAAATCCACCAATAGTCAAGCCTTTTGTAGAGTAATATATTTCCATTAACTCCATACAAATATCACCTTTTAACGAGATATGTTCCCAAAAAACATTTTGACTTTTGCTTTCTTTTTTCATAAGTTGTGACCTCACCACCTTCTTCTTCTTCTTCTTCCTTTGTTCATAAATACGTCTCTGTTCTTTTTTTTTTTTTTTGGTTTTATAATAAAGCCAACACGAGACGCAAGAGAGAGAAGTAAGAGAGAAGTAAGAGAGAAGAAAAAACTCATCGAGATTTGTTGATTGATTGAGGGCTGAATTTGTTGATGGTCATCTAAATTTATAACCTTTTGTTTTTTATTTTCACGCGATTTCCGTTGAGAAATTGTGAAAATGAAGTTCTGTAAGAAGTATGAGGAGTACATGCAAGGACAGAAGGAGAAGAAGAATCTACCTGGTGTTGGGTTTAAGAAGCTCAAGAAGATTCTCAAGAAATGCAGAAGAGATCATGTTCCTTCTCGGATTGCTTTCAACGAAGCAATCAATCAACAACATGGCAACAATTGTCCTCGTGAATGCACAGGTACTGTTTGACATAATTCCTCTTAGAATCCCTTTTTTCTTCTTTCTTATCAATCCTTTGTTGAAGATTCAAAAAACCAGAGGATGTTTATTTGTTGGATTTTTTTTTTGCAGTTTGTGATGAGAATTTTTTCCCAGAGCTTCTGAAGGAAATGGAAGATGTTGTAGGATGGTTTA
Organism: Eutrema heterophyllum; assembly: GCA_002933915.1. Lineage (NCBI taxonomy): Eukaryota > Viridiplantae > Streptophyta > Magnoliopsida > Brassicales > Brassicaceae > Eutrema > Eutrema heterophyllum. The sequence continues at coordinate 602,692 of PKMM01004794.1, read as the reverse complement.
ACGAGAATGTTCAGAAGCTTCTTGAGTTACATTTAGCTTCTGGTTTCAAAAAGTGTCTTACTTGGTTCAAAGGCAATAACCGAAGAAGAAGGAACCATCTTGGTTTGATCCAAGAAGGCAAAGACTTGGTTAAATACGCCCTCATCAATGCCGTCGCCATTAGAAAAATCCTCAAGAAATACGACAAGGTCAATTACCTAAACCACTTGTAGATCTTGTGAACACTTACTTATATTTGCATCTTTTGTCCTGCAGATTCATGAGTCTAGGCAAGGACAAGCGTTTAAGACGCAGGTCCAGAAAATGCGAATCGAGATCCTTCAATCACCATGGCTCTGCGAGCTTATGGCGTTTCACATCAATCTGAAAGAATCCCAGAAGGAATCTGGAGCTGTTTTGGCTTCTCCTGCACTGTTTGATGGTTGCTCTTTGATGTTCGATGATGGGAAGCCTTTACTTTCCTGCGAGCTCTCTGATTCTGTAAAATTTGACATTGACTTGACTTGTTCAATATGCCTGGTAAGCAACTTCAAAGAATCTCAATGCCAAAAACTATTAGTTGACTTAGTAGTAATCTGAAATATGGAAGAAAGGATCCGCCTATAATGATAAAGTCTTAGCTTTCTTGTGTCAAAGTGCTATTCCACTCTCCTCTTGCAGGTCCCATCTCAAAGACTAAGTCTTTTTTAGTATCTGATTGAAAGAATCTTGTCCAAAATATGAATCTTTTTAAATGAAAGCTATGAAAAAGTCTTCAACTTACGGGTTACAATTGATGGCCAAAAACAGGACACGGTGTTTGATCCGATATCTCTAACCTGCGGGCACATATATTGCTACATGTGTGCTTGTTCTGCTGCATCGGTAAGCGTGGTCGATGGCTTGAAAACCGTAGACCCGTCTGAAAAATGCCCGCTTTGCCGTGAGGTTAGACCCATTCTTCACTGCTGATTACAACTTTATTGATCTACTAATCTTGCATGTTTTATGCTCTTAATCCATGTATTTCGCCCATACGATATCAGGTTTGTGTTTATAAAGGTGCTGTTCACCTGGACGAGCTCAGTATCTTACTTAGGCGAAGGTAAAGGAATATACAACCAATCTCCTTTTAAATAGTCTTTGAAACCTGTCTTTAAGTTTTGAGAGGTATTTGTATCTCGTCGTATAAACAAGTTTTGAGACGAATTTTGGAGAAAACTATAAGGAGGACTAAATTACAAATTTTTAAAACCTGTAACCCAATCCATGCAGCTGCCGAGAGTATTGGGAAGAAAGGCGTAAAACGGAGAGAGCAGAAAGGTTACAGCAAGCGAAGGAGTATTGGGATTATCAATGCCGAAGCTTCACTGGAATATAATTTGATTTGTGGGTTCTCAAGTGAGAAATCAATACTTGAAGATTCTTGGTTCTAATTATAAGCAAGTAAAATAACTCAATCTTGATTGTGGTTTGATTTCATCTGTGAGTGTGTGTTTGTTTACACAGAGAGTGACCATTTGATTGTGAAAATTGAAAACTCTTAAGCATTCTATGGTATTTTTAAGTTTGCATATGTTAACGGCTCTCAAGAAAAGAAATCCTGAAAAACAAGCTTGTCGATTTATAAAAAAACTTGATAACAATTGTAGTGTTGTTGTAAGTTTATAACAAACATGAGAAGAAGATACAAAGATCTCATAACTCATCAGCTTGGAACTAAAATCGGGTTCTTATCCTTGTACATCTGATATCTTGTGCATAGCTTCCGTAGTGTTGCAACCGAGTGCTGCATCGAGTTTAGCTTTATGTCTCGGTACATGCCCTATTCAAACGAATAGATGTTAGAAAAAAGAAGCACACAAGCCGGAAAAATAGTTGAATTGTAGATTAGAGAAAGTAACTAACCTCAATGTCATCTTCATATTTCTCGACCAAACGTCTAATATGTGTACGTTGCATAGTTGTAAGCGGCTGTAAAGGCGCACTCTTTCCATCTTTTCTTTGCTTCCCCAATGCTGTCTTAAGATCTACACATCTCAAATCAAAGCATTTTGAACAATTAGTTACCCAAAAAAAGGAAACTTGCATCAACAACTCTGTAAATTGCTCTAAACAGATAGATATCAAGGAGTGAAGAATCACAAAGCTAATGAAGTCTGCTTCTTGCTTATTTACAGTTACAGATTAGCTTGTCTAGTTTGCATCAATGGCATCAGCATTTGTTCATGATTATCCGAATCATTTTCTTCTAATGTAGTAAACAATAGACAAGCATCAAGATGATATACTAAGAAGAAAAACCGTGATGTTTGTTTGAAGTGCTAAGGTTCTTCATCAGTTTCCCCCAAAATTCCCACCTTAAATCCCTAATTTCGAATTTCCTCTATACCAACTCGAAAACGAATCTACTGACAAGACTTCTCCAGACTGAACCTAAAATAGAATCAAAGACAGAGGAGAAAACCGTACCGTCTTCCTCAAGTTCGCTGCCGGAATCGATGGGCTCGAACTCCTTAGCAATAGGATCATCGGTCGGTGGCTCCGGAGGTGGAGGAACGTTGAGAGAGTCATCCTGGATCATATGGTCGGTGCGAGATCGAATACCGAGCAAATTAGGGTTGGAGACAACGCCGAAGGATTTGTAGTTCTGGATGACGCTAGCCTGATCGTCCCATTCGGGGACATCGTCCGCCATGAGAGCGCGGAGCTTGGGTGGGAAGTTGAAAGCTGGCTTAAAGATATTAGGGTTTTTCTTGGGAAGAGCAACGCGAACTTTTGCCCTAGAGTTCTTGTACTTTCTCCTCGACCTCGCCATCTCTCAAACTCTCTGTGTCCCTCTAAAGATTTTTCGATGTAGAAAGCAGAGAGATGAAGTTCGCGGCGGAGAAGGGTTTAACCACGAGGGTTTTGTAAAGCGTCCCCTATACGACGTCGTTCTGTAGATAAACTTTTTTCGGTTTTACATCTTATTTGTTTTAAAATATTACTTTAGACTGTGAGACTAGACTACACAAAACTCCCCAACAAAATTATGTTCAAAATTTATATTACGTACCAGTTGGTCCAGTTCTCTATAACTTTGATGTTCAAATATAACTTTGAAGATTACTATGGTTTTAAAATTTAAACCGATTTTGATGAACTTTGTTTGATTGCTCAGTGGATTTTTATAACTTTTAAACTGCCGCAGATAAATTGTTTTTATTGATTTTATTGAATCATGAAATTGGATTTATTTTTAATGACTTTTTACTAGGTTGGGTTGGATTTTGATAGGATTTAAATTTGTTATAGTACATTTATATAGGTAAAATCTTTGATTCCCTTTTTAAAAATCCTAGATTTTTTTGTTCTTTTACATGAGATGTACATTAATTGTAAAAATAAATGTATATCCAAACTTGGTTTCTATTCTTTCGTATCTCGAACACACCTTGCTAACCAAGATAGCTATAGATTGAGAATATCACATCACTAAACCTGCTAAAAAACAATTATAGTTTCAATTTATCTGGTGGTTTTAAAACTTTATTTGTAAATAATTTATATTATATAATCAATGAAATTAAAAAGTGATTGAAAAGACTTACACAAAAATAGAACAAAAATTACCAAATTGAATTTTGCCCAAAAAAAAAAGTAAAAAAATAATCATATTGAATCAAAGACATATTCTCATCCATAAGTACGTGAGACACAATAATCATAGATCCTTTTGCTTTCTCTGATATATCTCCCACCCTCATGTAGTCCATGTTCATCTAGATGAGAATTCTCCAACACTCCATTGAACAATAACTGGTAGTAATGTCCAGAACAACATTAAGTATAATCAAATTATGTTGGAATCAATTGTAATTCTCAAAAAAAGAAAGTGACTTATAAGTGACGCTTACAAAACAAAATTGGAGCTCGTCTATATATTTTTAGTATCGTGTCCTTTGTTTCACCACCATCAATTGTACAAATTTTTCTTCTAGCTTCCGTTTTTATGTCCATGATCTGCTAATGCAAAGCCAAATTTAAAAATGCAAAAGATTTTGAGAACTCATACCAGAAGCAAATAAATAAAACACACGGTGAACATTCAGTTTGTATGGATCCTTGCTAACTTCACCATAATGGAACATTAATTCTCGACCAAGCTATAAGGATCCTAAACAAATAGCATTCGCAAGATGAATTTTACGAAGACTTAATCAAAATTCTTCATCCAGCTTCAAAATTAGTAGAGAACAACAAATAGTAAAAAGAAACCTCACAAAAACTAATGATTTTCAAAGAACCAGATTGAGCTAATATTAATTGTTGGAATCAATTGCAGTTACGTATACTTCGTAAACATCAGTTAGATTTAGCGTTATAATCTAATTCAGAAACAAACAGCAAATGCTGATATAACTGCATACCACAACCACCATTAGTGCTCCCACCAGAAATTCTTAAAATCCCTCCAATTAAATCAAAGAGAAAAAAATGAACAATGGAAGTGGAACAATACTGCTAATTAATCGGAATCTAGGTTTGTAAAAGACGAAAAAGGGGAATGAATATAAGGGAAGGCGAAGAAGTTGAGCATTAAACGAGCGTCACAATAGTAAATTATTATAGGTCATGAGCGAGCGAGATGAGAAGACGAAGACGGAAGGCGAAAGACTCGTATTATTTCCACAATTGATAAAACAAATCATTTAAGTTGATATGTCCTTATGTTATATATTTTGATTGGACTCTAAAATTTGAGTTTTTGCTGATATGTCTACTACTGATAACACTAAAAAACTGAGGTGTATTATTTTTTTTAATTTAATTTGATTAGTTAAGATTTGAAATGAAATGTCAACACCAAAATCAATAAAAAGTGTCATCTCAGAAGCACAAGAGTTTTTATAGTATCGATTCTAAAACTAGATTTTATTTCTTACAAAGCCGATTAATACTTGCAGCCACTTAAATTTGTTTTCAATATTAACAAAGATATTATATAGATCTCTCAAAATTAAAAATATCAAATATGTTGCATCCGATCATAGTATTTTGATAAGAAGATCAATTTCCCAATAGTAACCAATGTTTTAATTCCAGTCATAAAACTACGGTTGCGTCCGGTTGTAACCCATAGACTACAAATACGTTCTGGAGATCAACAAACTTATAAAGAGCTTCTTCTCACAAACTCTAAGTCACTACAACCAACAAAAATATTGCAAGTTCAAGAACAACAACAATTCAAATCGATAAAAGGGATCAAACCATATAAGGACCAAACCGGGAATTCAACAATCCAAGAAGCAAACTAAGCAGAGGGAAAGATTTAAAAGAGCAAACCATTCCGTGGTATTCATAAATGCATAAAGACTCATCTCGGTTAGTCAGACCATACGGTTTGAGGTTTGAGGACAATGTCTTCATTTGTCACTCTTGACGGCTGTTTGCTCATCGGTTTTTGCCTCCCCTGTTGCAGGGGCAGGAGCTTCCTCCTTTTTCTCTCCAGACTTGGCTTCTTCTCCTGTATATACATAATCATTTGGTTGCCAAGAGTTCTAAGTTAAGAATTAAGCGAAATAAACACGTATCAATTCATCAAAAATGATCTGACCAAACTTAATCAAGAAAAGGTTTTGAAAAATATCTCACCTTCATCATCACTATCTTCAAATTCTTCCATACCACCCATTCCGCCAAGTCCACCAAGTCCACCCATTCCACCCATTCCACCGAGCCCTTCAAGACCACCCATTCCACCCATACCACCAAGCCCTTCGAGACCTCCCATACCACCCATTCCACCCATTCCACCCATACCTCCCATACCGCCAAAGTTCTACAAGAGGCAAGAAACATGGAAGTCTTACTCAAAACTTAAGTAAATGAAGCAGAAGATAGTTAACAATATAAGCTAAAAAGCATACCGAGAAATCCATTCCACCCATTCCGCCCATATCCATATCTCCAGCAGCTATACCAAAAAAGAAGAAACCAAAATTAATAATGCCTACAAATTTATTTAAGTTCAGAGAGTGGAATCGAATAGAGATGGTGAAGATGGTGCTAACCAGGGCCGGTATCTTCGTCCTCATCTACCCACTTGTCCCAGTCAACTTTAACATAGTGAGGCGGTTTGCCTCCACGCAATAGCTTATTCCACCATTTTGGTTCTGCTTTCTCCAATATGCAGAATATGCTTCTTAATCCAATGTTGATTTTGCTTTCCTGGATGGAAAAACGAGAAAATTACCTACTAGGCAACATACAGAACCAAAAACAAAGGAGCAAAGTATCATAATCTCACCTCTACATTGACCTTATCATTAAGCTCAAGCTTAAGCTCATAAAGCTGGTTTTCTGGTCCAGCTTTGGCTGAGAAATCAAAGACTCCCTCTGGATCAAGTTTAACATCTGCATCCTTAGCATCAGGCAATAGCACGGTGAGGAAAACCTTATCGGCTCTCTCAGCCCACTTCACTTCAGGATGATGACTGTAAATAAATTCACATAGAATCAATCAGATTGAGAGCTAAGAACATAATAAAACGAGAACACATAAAATAGACTAATCCCATCGATTTTGCATTATGTTTAACCAAAAACCGCAACTTTAAAAAACCCTAAAAGCACAGATCCCCAAACCCTAAATCAAATCTCTCTACCGGTTTTTAGGGTTAAACCAGAGTTCTCATCGAGACTACATTCTCGATGCTGATAAAACCCGCACAAATGTTACAGACCAGACACCATAAACCCTAGGTCAGAATGTAAAACCCCCAAATGTCTTTCCCATTTTACAGGAACTTAAAAGAAATTTGTATCCCCCAAATCCACCGCTAATACAAAAGATACCGATTTTCTGATTTTACCTCATAGTTTACTGGAAGCAAGAAAGAAATCGTGTAACCCTAGAAGGACAGAAGAACAACGATGACGACTCCAAGATTTTCTTTTGATCGAGAAGAGTCCCGACTTGTTTCTTCAGATAGACTATGTTATTATAGCACATCGAGTGGTTCTCGTGTGGGTGCCAGTGTACAGAAGTTAGGTCTAATCATAAACAATCAACGGCTGAGAGCTTGGTTATTTTTCACGGTTTGACGGTTCAGATTTAAGGTTTGTTTCGGACAGAAAGCAGTGCCCTTTTACTTTTTCGAAACACTGAATTACTTTTCTGGCCCAAATTCAATACTTTTACCAAACATATAATTTTGGTATAATACATAAAATCCAATATATATTATTAAAACAAAAACATTTTTATAATCTGTTTTCGAACAACTTTTATTTATTTAAAAAAAATAAACATATTGTCAAACATATTGCCAAACATTTATAAAATCTATTACAAAATTAAATATATTTAAATTAATAACACTTAGATTAGTTTTTATTTCTCATTTCTCATTCCACATTTTATATATTTATTGTTTTAAAGCATGTACAGTTTAAGCTTTAAAAAAAAAAACAATATGTTCAATTTCATTTACAGCATTTATGAATTATGTTACACATGCATTAGCTCTTTTTTTTAATCATTTGTAAGTGTTTACACTTCATTTATATATATTTAGCTAAAAATCTTAAGTTTAATTTACAACATACAATAGGCTGTCAAATAATACACAGTACAACAGATTTTTCTACTACAATTATAACTTAACTACAAAATGAATAATTCAACTGTTTCATGCAATAATGCTATATCGCAATATGTATAAACTCTTAGCCTTTCAAACAAGTATTATAGATCTTTATGCGCATGTAACAAGTCTTCTATAGCATATCAAATTTTAATATAAGTTAGACATCAGTAGAATATAACCTATAGAAATAGTCCTTTTATAAAAAAGGTAGGCGATTAGATCTAAATATAGATAATCCGGCGTAAACCAAAGAGGTTCAGAAAGAAAAAAAGAACAATTTTCTGGGAAAGTCATATTCAAGAAGTAAGAAGCGGCCTCTCTAGAAGACAACGGTGTCGAGCATGGTGCCTAGAGTCTGAACAATGTTTGACGACATCAAGTTTGAGACATGTTCTTCTAGATGCTTCTTGGCGTCTTGTCTCCCCACGTTCACAATCGCCAGTTTCTCGGGCGATAATTCGTCCTCCTCTTGTACCGCCTCGTTATATTTGGCTGCCAAGCTCAACATCTCCTGTTTAAGACCAGAGACAATCATGTTGATTGAAACATGAGTCTTGTGTTGCTTTGAACAAACATAGTATTTTCTTGTTTGTTCGGTTAAGAGATATACCTGGACGGTCTGTTCGTTAGTCTTGGAGTGAGTGTCAAATCGTCTTAGATTCAGACCATCTGCCCATTTCTTCTTGTGGAGGTTGAGTAACATCTTCTCCTCAAGTTCGTTCTTCCTATAGTTAATGGCTATTGAGTAATAGTGTCTGTTTAATCCATGAATCAAGGCCTGGATAGTATCCCAAAATGCCAACATCAGAGACATTCTTCACCCTTATTTTCTAACTTAAACCAGAAAAAACATGCTTCATTAAGTAGATTACCTGGATCGATGGTTTGTTAAGGTGGCCGAGGTTTGAAGTTGTTTGACGGGGTTCTTGCCCAAGCATGATGGTCTGTGGATTAATCGAGCGGAACGCATCAATCACCACTTTACCCTTGACACTTTGAATTGGATCTACCACCACTGCTACTGCTCGCTGATTCAACGCTTCAAAACTCTACAAGCACACAGATGTCCACATTGATAACTTATAGATCACTGTGTGCAAGCTAAGCAAACAAAACCCACCTGTTGGGTATTAATGTCGACACCAGAAAGCCAGCAGCCAAATCCAGGATGGGAATGATACCAACCAACCACCATCTCAGGTCTGAAGAAGAAGAAGAAGAAGAAGAAAAAAAACAGAATTTGAAGCAGTAAGTGTAGACTTGGACTGTGTAAAAGTGAGTATAAAGTTGGATCAGTGTAGAGAAGAAGGAAAACCTTCCAGTCTGTTTAAGCATGTCGAGCATATTAGTCTGAAAAACATGATCAACAGCTTCCACACTAACACCAGTACCACTCTGAGGCATCGCAAATACATCAACAACTCGAACAGTATACTCATCCACGAACTCTCCAAGCATCAATCCCATGACCTCCATTGGAACCCCAGCTCTTCCTACGATTTTCGTACCACCAAGAACAGAATCACTTAAAATTGGAGATGAAACTAGGATAAATGCAACCAGATCTAGAAACCCTAGAGACGGACAGAGAGAGAGACAAATCTGGCAAATACCCTAAGCAACGTTAATCGGAATTTTGGGATGAAGGATTTACCATGTTTGAGCATCTTGAGGAGTGCGAGAGAAGAGATGTAAACCTGCTCCGACGTATCGAGAGTCGGAGAATCAGGCGATGGGTGACCTAAACCGCTCCCGGCGCCGAAGATTCGCTGCAATCTCTCCATAGATACAAGATTGTTGCTCGAGATCTCGTAAACCTTAAAGAGTTATCTTTACCAACAAGACAAGAGACAAGAAGAAGATGGATCTTTATTCGAGCTCCTTTACCCTTCTTGGATTGTTTCTCCCCAAAAATTACAATTGCAATATTGTGTTTCAACTATTTACATACAAGTCCTCAAAACACTTCCTTTTTTTCAAAATGTAGACCAAGAAGAATAACGTAAACATCCGAAAAGCAAATTTGCATCTTTTGTCTTTTCTTTCCCAACGTTAATTTTGTAGCCACTTCAAATGCGAATCTTTTAAAAAGGGTTTACTGCGAGCAAGTGTGTATTGCCACAATTCTTTACCATTCACAGACTTTTAATCAATTTTTTTTCGCGTTTTTGAAGAATGATTATGGTATATAAACAATGCATGTGTTAGAAATATGAATCGACAAAAAAGAAAATTCATAAATCAACAAATACCAATTTTTAACGTTTCAGAATGATCAAACTCCTCTATTATGTTCAACATCCTCTATTATGTTCAAGGGTTTTTATCTCTTTCTTTTAATATAATCATGGCCTGATTGTATTCATCTCTTGAGTTTTTTTTTTTACCTTTTGAGTTTTGTCTTTATAAACTCGAATATCTAAAAGTTGGGGTTTTGTCTTCACATTTTGAATTCAGACTAAGAGAAATCAACGAAGATGATGCCCCACACGAAAACGACAAAACCAATGAAATCAGCTCGTAGAAAGAAGAAAGCAGCAAAAGTATTCAAATTACGATAACGATGGTAATGGTACAACCAAGTCTTATTCCTACTTAATGCTATAGCGAAAATAAATAAACATAAAATATATTCGATGCATCAAGACTAATATCGTAGAAAATAGCAAAGTGTCCTTGTTGTTACCCATGCCTAAGGTCTTGTTTCTTGATGGATATAGTCCACAGAAGATCTGAATCCGATTCCACTGTGATTTTCTCCCCTTTAACCATATTCGATGTACTTATTAATCCACCAAACCTCATCTCCGTGTTGGCTTTGAGACGATGATAAAACATAGTTAGATCGATGTCATGCAATGATGCTTTAAGACAATGATAAAACCACAGTTAGGTAGGTGTGATGATGATGCAAGATGTTACTTACTGAGATCCCATTGAAGCCCTGTGGTTGTGGTTTTGGCAGATGGAGAACCGATAGGGATGAGTCCACAGTGAGGCCCTTCGAGGGAAGGCTGAATTTGAATCTCATGTCGATGAGTCTTTGGAAGAAGTTGGATGAGGCAATCATCAGATAATAGGATTATCCTTGTGTCTGGATATCGATATAAGACGTTGAGATTACTGGCTTCATGATCAAATCTTCCCCCGAGTGCCCCTGTAGCAAGAATCTGGAGCTAGCAGAAGAAAGTAAAGAAAAAAAAGGTGAAGAAAATGTTTAAAAAAAACACAGAGCTTTCGCTTATGGAAGTAACTTACTCTGCAACTCTCTTGATTCAAGGTTGAGTCACGGATATACAAGATGCATTTATCAAGATCTGTGGTATCTTGATCATGAGATTCATCTATAACTTTAGTTCCCTGGAAAAAAAAAAAAAAAAAGAAGCACCAAGTAGAATAATCAAAAGCAGATGTAAGCTATGTTGAATCTCACACAGACACCAAACAATGTGGAAGAAAAATCTGAGAATGGAAGAAAAAACACACAAGTAGCTTACCAAGATTACATAAAAGTCGAGGACATCACGCCGAATAGAGTCCATATCTCCCTTGATAACATCTGGTTTATACCTAAAAGTAGGACATTCCCATACATTCTCACAAGTATCTCTCGAAGTTTCTAAATAGGGAAGAGATCCATTTTTGGTTATAAAGACAAGATTTTCCAGTTTCAAGAAAATATGTTGCTGCTCAAATCTACTTAATTATTCCAGAAATCAAGCAAGCAGAGAGGGATTAAGGTGAAAAAAAACCTGTTTCTAATGACTACAGCGTCTTCATCAGGGAAGAAGAGAGGTAATTCATCGTAGATGCGATTAGCGCCTCCATCAGCACATAGACGAAGTTTTGCTGTTCTACACAGAAAATTCGAAACATATAAACAAACCTAATAATACCCAAAACAGAGTCATATTTCTTACGAAGACAGAAAGAGGAGAAAAAAAGAAGAGCGATTCATCAAAAGAGAGAGAGAGAAGGTACCATGTTCCCAGAGAAGAGGAGTGAATCGCTGTAGATTCTGGTTCAGAACAACGAGAGCGTATGAAGTTCCGTCGGTGGGAATCGACGGGAGGAGAAAGCTTGAAGAGTGAAACATTACTTCCATGGCTGACAGAGGAGAAAGGAGAGAGGAGAGAGGAGAATGGTTTCTGAGAAATATTCATTGATTTGCTCAAAAATCCATAAATAAATTACCTAAGCGGAGCGTTGACTTTCAAAGATTGATTAAAAAGAACAAAAAAACAAAAACAAAAAGGGCCACGTCTCACTGTCATGTGACGTTAAACTAGCGTTTCGGTTCTTATTATATAAAATGTAGAGATATTTTCTTAGCAGTATATCGTTTTCAACCAAAAAAAATTATTGACATCTTCCAGAAAGTTGATGATACACTGAATCCCCAGATTAATTGTGCCTCAGATTATGATAAAGGGAAATTAGGTCCAATGACCAAAAAAAAAAAAAATTATAATTAAGAAACTGACCAGAAAAAAAATTGGTGATGATATTCTACATATTTTCTGCATTATTTGCTATTATACCCCTCTCTTTCACTGTTTCTAAAAATCTCACTTGCGAGCATGTATCTTCTTCCTTAGGTTCCTACAACTCTTTATCGTCGAGCATGAGAATTAATTGCAGCAAGCTCAACGAAACAACCAAAGATTGCTAAAACTAAACCATGGACAATCAAAAATATCATAACTTCGACGATGATTCAATAATCGCGAATCAAATTTGGTTAAAAAAACAGGATTCACATATTTTCTAAAAATCTCCCTTGTCTACTCGATTCTCTCAACTCTAATTTGACTCATCGGAATCATACCATTATCCTTGATGATTTTATGATTTCGGTTCATGAAATCAATCCCAAGATGATCTAGATTCAATTTAATTCAACCCAAGTAATTCTCAAGAATCACTTACCTTGATCCATGCTTAGACTTAATGATAGACACAATTCTTTTATATGATTTTCTCCTCCTTTTGGCCTTTATCCTCACGATTCTATTTGATGGAGAGAGAATCCGTACTCTTTCTTACACAACACACACAGTCACCTTTTATTTTCCTATGGCAATTCCTATTATAAGGGTTTGTGTCAACACTAAGTTCTCATTTAGTTTAATCTTTAATCATGTCTTTAACTAGCGAGAAAGACATGCAAAAAATGAGAGAATGACACATCACCTCTTTCCTTTATAATTACCGAAACCGATCCACACCGAAACCGATCCACACGGTGTTCGTCTTTTATATCAGAATTTTTCTAATTTTAATATGAACTTGATTTTTAATATTAAACTGAGATACATAGGTCAAATATAAGAATATAAATATTCTTACACTTGAATCCACCATTGTTTCTCTGCATCTCCGCCATGTAACTCCTCACCTCCGCCGTGGCTGAGCCGCTTTGCCGACGGAAGTCATTGCTGGTGGATGTAGAAGATCATTGTCGGGTTCTCTGCAATAACGGCGCTAGTGATGGCAAGAGCGGTAGCTCCGGGACGGCGGAAAAGATTCGTCTCTCTCCTTCCGTTTCTGAAACGCAAAAAGGGCAAATTTGTCATTTGGGTTTGTGCGATGGTTATTGACTTAATTTATAGATATTGGGTGCTACTATATGCTTAATTTTTGGGCTTCAATTGGACATTGAGCTAATTCATTCGAAACCCATAAAACCAAAAAAAATAAAAAAAAATTATAACAGAATGTATTCTTAAGAGAAAAAAGCTTAAAAATACACGAATTCTACAAAATTTGGACGTTTAATACACGAACTATTTTGACACCCAGAAAAATACACATACTAACGTTGGCACCAATTTTAATACTCCAACTTAAAAAAATCATAGCTTTAACACCGATTCCATCAGCTCCGTTAATCCGTCGAACGGATGTTAAAAAACGCCGTTTAGACTAAAAAATGTGAGATTATCATAGGTGAAAAGACCACTATTGCCCTTAGATTATTTTTCTCCAAATACATTTATCCCACTAATCCTAAATCAATTTCTATCTTTTTTTCTCTCTCTCTACACAGGAAAATCGAAGATGGATCTCTCTCTCTCTCGACACGAGAATTTCTAGAAGTAAATCAATTTCTATCTTCGGGTACCTATGGGTCCCGCAAAAAGTCGTCCCGCATCGGCACTTGAATCCGGTTAACCCGACCCATTTCCTGTACGTCGTGCACCGATTCGGCCATCTCTACTGCTGCTCCGCCGTCGTCTGCGGCGGCGCCGGATTCACCGTCATCGGCACGTTCTTCGCAACCTCCAGTTCAGCTGAGGGATCATGAAGGCTTGTTGTTGTTGCTTAAGACTTCTACTCTTAAGGCAGAGATTCATGGTGGCGGAGCTGCCGAGGAAGCCACAATTGTTAGCACAGAGACGGTGGCCTTCCGGCATCGGACATCGATGCTCTTCCGCCATAGATCTTGAGAGAATAAATGGATCAAGTTCGTCGAAAATCTGAGGAAAATGAAAATAATTGATTAAACAAAGTAACAAATCTGCAAGATTAAAAAGGAAAGGAAAAGAAGAAAAAAACACAAATTGGATTCTGGTCACCGAGAAAAACAGAAATCAGTAAGAAAGACCCAAAAAATAAAAAATAAACGAAGAAAAATTCAGAAGATTTCACGTTTGATAATCCAAGGGTAACATTGGTCTTTTCACATGTGATAATCCCACGTTTTTTTAGTCTAAACGGCGTTTTTTAACATCCGTTTGACGGATTAACAGAACTGACATAATCGGTGTTAAAACTACGAATTTTGAAAGTTGGAGTATTAAAATGGGTGGCAATATTAATCTGTGTATTTTTTTGGTGTCAAAATAATTAGTGTAATAAACGTTCAAATTTGGTAGAGTTAGTATATTTTTAAGTTTTTTTCCCTATTCTTAATAATGAAACGGTTTGTGGTCCGTTGGTTTCGGATCCAAATTGCATAATCGATTCCGTTTGCTTCCACTCTCGGTCTCTTTCTCTCGCATCAAACATTATCCCTTCACCAGAAGAATTTAATGCTCTCGTACCAATCTTATTATTTTAAAAACATTTATTTGATTAAATCAATGACATTTCAACCAAAAAAGGGTTTCTGAAGAAATTATATATAAGCTTACAAGTAAAAATATCTAAACCCTATATACATACTTCATACTACTTAAGCATAGTACATTGGATGTTTATGAATTTTTGGGACTATTTTTGGAGAATGAAAAGAATTGAGGGGGCTCCGAACAAAAACATTTTAGGCAATTAAAGAGGGCTCTTCTCTCTCTCTCTCGCTCTCTGTACATAAATTTATATAAATTAAAGGATCAAAGAGAGATTTTTAATTATTGACCAAGGACACAACCTCTCTGTTTTCTCTCTGTTTCTCTTTACATGAAGTAGCTCAGTGACGTCTTCTTCCTCGAGCCTCCTTCTCCATAAAGCTCGTTCCATTGCTGAAGCTCGTTCATGTTCGATGAATCAGACGACACACTCGCACATACCTACAACACAAACAATAAAAAACATAACCATTAAATCCCAATACTTGGACCAAATGTGAAACTAATTTGTTTGCTTCAGTCTCCCAAACCTGTTCATGTGCGGCCTTGAAATCATTCATGGTCAAGGGTCTAATGTCTGCACTATTATATAATTGTGGCATTGGTCGGTTTTTGGCTTCAGCCACACTTCTCTCCTGCGACTCAAACAAAGCAAGCATATGAGTTCTGGTTTAAAGATAGAAACCCACAAATGTAATAACCAGTTTGATTATAAAAATGAGAGCCAAACCTTCTTTTCTTTTTCCAGTATCTCTCGGATGGGACGATGCGCCGCCGTCACGCAAAGATTCTGCAAACCAAAATTGCATGTTTTATTTTGTTTAGAATGCGGTTTTTAGGAAACGAGTTTTCAGTTTTTGCTTTGGATGGAGGAAATTACAGACCTTTAAGTCGCTCCCTGAGTACCCATCCGTCATATTTGCTATAGCTTCTAAATCTACGTCTCCTGCCATCTCTTCTTTCGCCAAAATTACACTCAAGATCTTCGATCTGTTTGCTGAATCCGGCAGATTAACCATCAACCTGCACAGAAGATCAACTCTAAGCGATGCTTCAAAGATGACAATGATACCATAAAACACAGAATTATTAACAGTTTATTACCTTCGGGGAAGCCTTCTAATTACTGCTTCGTCAAGGTCGAATGGTCTGTTGGTAGCAGCTAGTACTAAAACTCTTTCTCTATCCTTTGTGCGTAAGCCGTCCCAGTTTATCATGAATTCGTTCTTCATCTTACGCATAGCCTCATGTTCTCCTGGATTCTCACGTCTTCCCAACATGCTATCAACCTTAATAATTTCGTTCCCATTCAACAGATATTCAGAAGCAAAAAAAAATGTAATGAGATTGTGAAACAAACTAATGCTGAAGTTATAAAAAAAAAGAACAAAAAAAAGAAACAGGCATTCAAAGAAGCATAAAGAAGAGGAGAGCTATTTCAAAAGTCTTGCAACATACCTCGTCAACAAAAATGACGCTTGGAGCTATCTTACTTGCTAAAGAGAAAACAGCTTTTACATACTTCTCCCCCTCGCCAAACCACTGCAAGAAAAATCTAAATGTCAAGTCTAAACTCAAAGGAAACATTACTGAGTCAGGTCACAGTTTTAAGAAATAAATACCTTTGAAGTAATGCTGGACATTGAAATATTGATGAAGTTTGCACCAGCCTCAGTTGCCACTGCCTTTGCCAGCATTGTCTTCCCCGTACCAGGCGGTCCAAACAACAGTATACCCTTCGTAGGCTGCATGAAAAAACAGTTATATTTTCAGTTTCCAGAAAAGAGGGAGTGAAATAGACATTTGAAAATGAAAAGCGATAAAGGTACCTTTGTAAGCTGGCCTTTGCCAAACAATTCAGGTCTTTGAAGAGGAAGCATCACCAACTCCTTCAAGGTGTCTTTCACATTTTCCAAAGCCCCAATATCATTAAAAGAAACACCGATATCGCTTGGAGGAATGACATCTGATAGGAGTTTTTTCTCGAATTCATTCTCAGTAACAACATCCTGAATGATATAGCATTGTAATTGTTAAAAATCCAGAAGAAACTAGGTTAGCCTAGGAGGCAAAATGACACAAGGTTACAAATATTACTTTGAGAGATTTCTTTGTGCTCTTATTTTCGTTTTCAATTCCTTGCAACACCTGCAGGCCAGATGTGATGCTGCAGCACACGCCAAAAGGTTATTTTCAAGAAAATATCACATGCACAATCCAAGCTATACTGCAGGATCTATAAGAGTTCTTATTCAAAGAAGCTCACCTTTCGGCGGAGATGATAAGCTTGTTGTCTTTGACCGTCGGTTCTGAGCAGCTCATAAGATGGTGGCTCAAAGCCCAGCCAACCACTTTCTCCACACCTATTAAGCATACAGTTGTGGGTTAGACAAATAATCGGACGCTCAAGGAAGAAAGATAGAAAAGGCAGAGTGAAAGATGCCCACTATCAGACGGAAGGGTTTGATCTTTGATGCACAAAGTTTCAAGGTCAGGGCAGTCCAGACGGTTTTTGCTAAGGACCTGCAAAGAACCGTTAACAAAGACATAAGGAAGCACACAAAAAAAAAAAAAAAAAAAAAAAAAAAAAAACC